>BQNB010065152.1:0-35042 GCA_026074375.1 Tanacetum coccineum | reverse complement strand
CCGTATCTTCCTTGATGGATACGGCGTATTGGTTGTCAGAACAGTAATCTTCAAAATATCTTCGTTTAAGCTCCAGAATACGCACCTCCATAATTACTGCAATTCTCAAATACAAACGATTAAGTAACAATTCTTTGCAATAATTATACAAAATGGGTTAATTATATGAGATAAATAATGCTATAAAATAAACGTTATTTGATGTAATCAGGGATTCATATCTACGATACTTGTACCCACTACTGTGTCTGCTCACTCAAACAGCTATAGAAATTCTCACAATAACAATGCAATAAATGTTAGAAATTACATTTAATGTGAAACCTCAATAAGGAGCTCAAACAACAATAATAATTCAGTAAGAAGGAGTGTGTTTAGAAAAGGAGTAATATGTGGAAATTGCAATAAAGAAAGGCACACTAAGGATGAACGCTACAAATTGGTTGGCAATCATATTGGTCACCCCCTTTATGGGAAATATAAACCACCAGTTGCACCACAAAGGTTTAATGCTCAAGAGAATTCAGCTCACAAGTATGTTAACATGATAGTTGCTCAAGGTACTAATGCAGAATCATCAGGCAGTTCTTCTCATGAAAATGAAGCAGCAATGTGTGCCAGGATGGACCAACTGCAAAATCAATTTAATCAGATGATGCTTATGATGTATAACAATAAGGAAGTGATTGGTATGTATCCCTTCAATTTAGTAGGTACACCAAAACTGATAGCAACTTATACAACCAAAACATATAGACTTGTTGCTTCACTCATCAATGCTAGCACTTATAGAGTGAGTAATTACATTTATCCTAATTAATCAAAGGTTCCTATGGTTTGTTGATATTGGTGCTACTGGTCATGTTTGCACGTCCTTAACATCAATGCATAACATACAAATATGTTCTCAACCTATATGTGTCACACTACCTAATGGAAAACACACCAAAGTAACCAAAATATGATTAGTGCATATTAGCTCAGCCATAAGACTACATGATGTGCTTTACATACCTACATTCTCATATAATCTACTCACTGTTAGCAAATTAGGCACACACATACCACTTTCTATACTTTTCACACCTTTTCATGTTACTTCTAGGACCATCACAAGAGGAATACTCAAGGCAGCCTCTATAATGGTCTCTACATCATCAAACAAGAACCTGCAACTCCACCTTCAACCATTCAATTCATCACCAACAAAAATATGTCTCTCTGGCACTCAAGGCTTGGTCATCCTTCATTCTCCATTTTACAACAAATAAAGTCATTGTCTACTTTTGAAACTTGTAATTCTCATATATGTAATGTTTGTCCTTTGGCTAAACAACATGCTTTACTATTTCCTATAAGTAAATCTCATGTAACTTCTTTGTTTAATTTGATTCATGTAGACATTTGGGGACCCGATAGGGTTTCAACTGTTAATAAGTATAAATACTTCCTAACAATAGATGATGACTATTCTAGAGCAACATGGACATACCTTTTAACCTCTAAACAACACGCAACTTCACATATAAAAATGTTTCATGCTTTTGTCTTAAATCACTTCAAAACAACATTGAAAACCATACGAAGTTTCAATGGCTCAGAATTTTTAAACCAATCATTAACAGAATTCTTCCATATTTACGGCATTATTCACCAAACATCCTACCCCTATACCCTACAACAAAATGCCAAGGTCTAAAAGAAAACACAACCATTTATTGGAAATGGCCGGCACTTTAAGATTTCAAGTACATTACTAATTCATTTTTAGGGGTAATGTATTTTAGATGCAACCTATCTCATAAACAGACTACCCTGTAAACCACTACATCACAAAAGCCCCTATGAACTGTTATACCAAACACCACCTTCACTCACTCATCTAAAAATCATTAGATGCCAAGCTCATGCATATCATCACACCTTAGACAAATTTAAGGCCAGAGTCACTCCTTTTGTTTTCATTGGATATCCAACAACTCAAAAATGTTACCTTTTTATGACACAAACACACATAAAATTTTGTTAGCAGACATGTAAGATATAATGAATCAATCTTTTCTTTTGTAACTAAACAAACTGACACATCACAAACAACTCCCACACAACAACTTCCAAACCATCAGTTTTTCCAATAAAAATTCACACTCATAATAACACAAATACCACAACTAATCCGACACCATCTACAACACAACCAGTTGATAGCCGTGATCCTATCCCAAACACTACTTCACATACTACACCACCACCATCAAACCCTCCATCACCTTCGATACCAACACCACCTTCTACTCCACAATCACAAAACTCATCATCTCATATTCCAACACCACCACCTCATCGTATAAGAAAATCAAGCAGACAGAGCACAATGCCAACCAAACTTTAGAACTTTCATGTAACTTTGCCTAAAACTATACATTCCATTCACTCCCTCATCAAATTTCGTCATTCTAAATACATTAACTGCCAAAACATTAACTCACTAATTCACAGACACCTAATTAACACCATTACATTACAAATAGTTAGACACTATTCGTATATCTAAGCTTCAAAGATTAAGCAGGATAGAGATGCAATGGAATAATGGGAACTTACAAGCATTTGAGTCCAATTAACACTTGGCTCTTACCTTTCTCTTCCACCAAGCAAAAAGGACCCATAGGGTTGGAATTGGGAGTTGTACAGATATCAATGTCATTCAATGGAACGTGGAAAGATTTTAGGCCAGACTAGTTGCTAAAAGTTACTCAACACAAAAGGCACCCGATTTCATAGAAACCTTTGAATAGTTTCCAAAATGGTTACAGTAGGACTTTTCTAGTCTATACTGGCTCACCCAATAACTGAATCTATTGCTCACTTAGACATAAACAATGCCTTTTCTACATGGAGATCTTAATGACGAATTCTTATATGGCCATACCTTAAGGATACACAACACAATGCCATTATTCCACAACCAGTGTGCTAATTATAAGAATCTAATTATGGTTAAAATAGGCAAACCTTAGTGGTTACTAAAACTCACTGCATTTCAATCCAAAATGGTTTTCAAAGTGTGTTTTGCAAATAGTTTCTTCTACTCACATACAAAAAAGTGAACTGATTTCGTGGCAATAGTAAATCGATGTAGATCATATTCTCCTAACTGACACCGTTCCCTCATTAATCACTTCAAACAAGAACTGGACAAGACTTTTACATCAAGGATCTATGCCAACTTAATTACTAAATGGGAATAGAATTTCTAAGGAAGTCCAAAGGCATCACTATATCTCAGAGAAAGTATGCCTTATAACTACTTTATAGCTTTGTTTTAGATTTAATACCTTGTCATCCCTATTGATTTGATCATCAAACTTAATGATTCTAATAGAGATCCTCTCACTGATCTTTCTACCCACAGAGCCATAATTGGAAAGTTGCTTTACCTCACCATCACAAGACCAAGTACTCCTTATTGGAACGCTCTTATCAAGGTTCTCAGATACATCAAATTGTGTCCAACCCAAGGCATATTTATTCCATCTAACACTACATTTTAGCTACAAGTTTTTTGTGACGGTGATTGGGCAAACTGTCCCGCCACCAAAAAAAAATTCACATGTTTTTGCATCTTTCTAGGATCATCTCTTATCTTTTGGAAATCAAAGAAACAATTTGTTGTATATAGATCATCCACAAAGACATAGTATAGAGCACTGGCTGACTATACTTGTGAAACAACATGGCTTCTTAGTGTCTTATAGGATTTACAAATAAGACTACAACATCAATGCCTATCTACTGTGACAATCATTCATCTATTGCTTTGGCATCTTGCCCAGTGCAACATGCTAAGACCAAACATATATAAATTGATTGCCATTTTGTAAGGGAAAAGATAAAATACAAAACCATTCTACCTATATTTATTCCATCCAATCAACAAGTAGTATATGCCTTCACCAAAGGTTTGAACAGATCACCATTTCATAAGTGTATCTCTAAGTGTGGCATGTGTTACACACAGCCAACTTGCAGGGGAGGAGGGTAATAGAGATGAAGAAGAAACAGAGCACAATGGCAATTCAAGAGTTATCAACTCACTCATCTCCACCAATTATCTCCATCATCGCAAATGTCTAGCAAAGTGTAGCTTTATGTAACTTTCGTAATTTTTTGTATTGTGTTGTAATGTGTAGTATTAGTCAGTTCTGAAATAGTTTACCCTAGTCAATTATAGGTCAAAGTTAGTTGGGCTTTATTTTTCCTCTTATTTTTCTTATTTAAATAGCACTGGGCACTTTCATTTCAATAATAAGAGTTTACAATCTTTCCTAAATTCTCTCCATTTCATTTTTTCATTAATAATATCGCATAAACGTCTCCAACGAGACTTGAATATAAACCAAAACTTGTTGTTGATGGGTCACTCACATACGACTCAACCAAAGGCCTTGTGTGATACTATTGTATTATATAATCACAAGTACATCTTTATCAAAAAAAATTATGAAATGGTGAATTTATATTAATAATAAGATCATACAGAACTGAATTCAAAAAGCAAAGATAGACATTCCCACCAAAGCCATACAACAAATTCATACAACTGCTAACTAAAAGAAAAAAAAGCAAACAGATACATTCACCATTCTTCTAGGTTGAGACACAGAATTGTTTACACCTAGGACTCCATGGAGAAAAACTTCCATTTGACTACATTTCCCTTTTATGCAAACACCCTACCTGACTCACATGAATCCCTTACACATGAGCCAGAGGCTCTTACATGAAGGCTTCATAAAAGAAAGTAAAAACTCCTGTTCCATTGGGACTTAGTTACCAAGAGCTACATTTCCATAAGATGGCATCACTCATAGGCAAAGAGTTGCCCAAGGATACATCCCACCTTGATTACATTTCCTATTCCATTTCCAAAACCAATGCCCACAAAAGCTGCATCCTCACCTGAACAGAGAATTGGAACAATGGGACAGGCATCATCAGGTTGGCACTCCACCAAAGCAGGAAACCTTCCTTATGGTTTTGAGTAGAGCCTTTAACTGCATTTCACAACACATCTCTATTACATTGTTTCAACCCCATCCACTATAATACAAGATAGGATCCATACAGAAAGGTTCTCAAAACCAAGATATTAGGCCCTCTGCATCATTATGAACAACATTTATACCAGTTCATAATTCCTTTCTGTCATAAACCATACATCCAAACACTCCTTCTATTAGGCTTCCTTAATAAAATGAGGACATACTTCCCAGTTTTCAAAAGTTTTAATCACCTTAGCTGTTTTCAGAACTTTCAAACTTATCATTTTCAATTTGACACAGTCATTTATTATCTTAATCACCTCTTCAACCTTCCTTCTCTCATTAGTGAACAATCTCTTGTTTCTTTCTTGCCACACAAAGTACACACAAGTACCAAACATAATTCTCCCCACAACATTATCCACTGATCTATCTCTGTATTGTTTTGCTAGATTTCTTGTAATTTTTTTCCGTTCATAGCAGCAACTCTTATTCATCATTCTTCTATTAAATTCATTCCACACTTTCTTGGAAAAATCATATTTGAAGAATAAGTGCTCATGTGAGTCAGGGCATGAGTTACATAAAGCACATTTCATATTATGATCCTTGTTCCATACCATAATAATGTCTTGTGTTTGTAATTTACCAAGTACCGCCATGTATACTACAAACATATGACCAGGGATACTCTAAGAGAACCAAAAAAGCTTATTCCAATACACCTCACTACCATTACTTCTCATGTCTTCCCAAACATTCTTAGTAGAAAAATCAGTACAGTTTCCATTGTTTCTCTTCTACAACACCTTATCTCTATTATTAGTAAACATAGGAACAGAAACTTGACTTAATTCAAGAAATTTATCAATTCAATCCCTAAGCCACTTCCATTCTCCATTCTGAACCATTTCAGCCACATGTTTATAACTCAGCAGGGTTGCTTCATATATATTTCTTCTATTAATAAATTTGCATACAGTTCCTTTATCATGCCATTTATTATACCAAACAGATGTATCATGTCCATTACCAATCTTGTGGATTATATAAGGCCTTACTTTATCCCTAAGACTCATAAGATTCTTCCAAAACCAACTGTCATTTTTGTCAACCTCTATATCCCAAACACTCATTCCCTTTAATTTCACACCATTTACCCATTTAACTCATAATCTGTCTTTTCTAGCTGCAATGTTCCATAAGTGTTTAATGAGTATAATTTCATTCCACATACCCAGGTCTTTTAACCCCAAACCACCCTGATGCTTTGGTTGACAAACAGTCTTCCAAGCAACCTTAGCCTTTCCTTTGGTTAACTCTCCTTGGCACCAAAAGAAACCTTTAAACACTCTTCCAATGTCCTTGACAGTACCTTTAGGAACTAAAAACACAGAAGCACAAAATAATTTCATAGAGCTCAAAACAGCAGCAACTAGTTGCAATCTTCCAGCATAGGACAAATATTTATTCTTCCAATTCCTCACCTTCATCTTTACTTTATCAAGTAATTGCTTACAATCACCCATCCCTAGTCTCTTAGTAATAAGAAGGACTCCTAAATACTTGACAGGCAACTTTCCAACTTAAAATGGAAGGATATTAAGAATATTAGCTTGAATGTTGTTGCTTATATTGCCAAAGAAGATGGTACCCTTATTCATATTTAGAATTAGTCCAAAAACTCTACTGAAGTCATTTAAAGATTGTTTAATAACTTCCACTGAAACCACATCCCCATGACACAAGACTAGCAAATCATCAGCAAAGCACAAGTTAGTAATCCTTAATGAATCACACCCAGCATGGTACTTAAACTCAGGAACATTTTGAATATTCTTGGCCAATAATAAAGTGAATACTTCCATCACTAGGGTAAAAAGATAAGGAGATATAGGATCTCCTTATCTTAGACCTCTCCCGCCTTTAAAATACCTATGAATATCTCCATTCACACAAATTGAGAATGATGTTGAAGTAACACAAGTGACAATCCAATGAACCATCTTCTCATGAAACCCAAATAGAATTAATATCTCCTTCAAAAACTCCCAATTGACAGTATCATATGCTTTAGCAATATCAATCTTCAAAGAATATCTCTTAGGACCACTATTTCTGTTATAGCCTTTAAGGAGCTCTTGAGCAATGATTATGTTATCCTGAATTTGCCTTCCTTTAATAAAAGCACATTGATTATGATTAATAAGAGAGTTTAATCCGTCCTTTATTCTATTAGTAAGGATCTTACTGATGCACTTATATAGCACATTACAATAGGCAATTGGCCTAAAGTTACCTACTGTTTTAGCATGCACAATCTTTAGGACAAGTGTAATGATTGTAGCATTAATTTCACCAAGAAGCTTTCCTGATTCAAAGAACTCCTTAATAGCTTTACAAACATCCTCTCCCACAATGTGCCATGCCTTCTTGAAGAACCTTGAGGTATAACCATCTGGACCAGAAGCCTTATTGTCTCTAATATCAAACATAGCAGTTTTGATTTCATTATTAGTTACCTCTCTAACCATATAAAGAGCTTCTTCAACAGACAATGTTTTAGTAAATATTCCTTGCATACTGGAAATATCATCCACTTGCTTTTCATGTCCTAAAAATTCTTTATAATGCTCCACAAACTGCTTAGCCACATCATCTCCTTCCACCATATTCCTATTTTTATCAAGGATACTAACAATTTTGTTCCTTTGCTTTTTCCCTTTGATTACTTTATGAAAATAAGCATTGTTTTTGTCCCCTTCACAGAGCTACTCAACTTTAGCCTTTTGAAATAACAATTTTTCTTCATTAATGACAGCTTCATGATACTCCTTAAGAATAACAACAACAGCCTCTTTAAATTGAGTATTGTGGGGTTGAGAATCAACAAGGGTTTGAGAATCTTGGAGTTTCTTCTTTAAATGTACCACTCTTCTAAACACATCTCTATTCCTCCAACTGAAATTCTTTAGAGAAGCTTTTAACTGCTTCAGCTTTTTGATTACGTTAAACATCTTAATACCATTAACCACCACCTTCTAACCTTCTCGTACAATATCCAAAAACTCAGGCTTTTCAGTTATAAAGTTTGTAAATCTAAAAGCCTTTGGTTTCCTCTTCATAGCTTTAGGAATAGTTAGGACAGCAGGGCTATGATCAGATATAATATAAGGGTGGAAAACAGCATAAGCTTGATCATAAGTCTTCAAAAAACCTTCATTAACCATGAATCTATCCAGTTTCTTAAGCACACTTGATTGGGGATAATGAGGGGACTTAATCCAAGTATAGAACAGCCTAGAAGAACAAATATCTTCAATTTCAAGAGAATTAGTACAATCTATAAAATCTTGCATGTCATGAGATATAACAGAGGTCCCAGCAGAATGTTATTCACTATTGAGAGTAACATTAAAGTCACCCAGAATGACCTCATGGGTTCATTTGAACAATGGATTTAGACATTTCCAGCTCTTTCCATAAAACTTGCCTTTCCTTACTAGTGTTAGCAGCATACACAAAACTACAATACACTCTTTTCTTATCATACATATTTTCAATAAGACATAACATGTCCTGCCTAGTCATATTTATAACCATAAGACTGACTGCATTATTGTCCCACCCAACAACAATTCTACACCCATTCTTACTAAACTTACTATTAGAAACCACTCCCATCTACCAAAGGCCTTATCACAGACCTTAATCATTTTTTAACTTTCAACATGAGTTTCTAAAATAGCACAAACTTGTAAATGATTATCACTAATAAAATTCCTAACTTCTTTTTGCTTTTTCTCCTGATTCATACTTCTAATGTTCCAAACAGCTATATTGTAATCCATAAAGAAATACAAATAGGTAGGATACACCTTTTAATTCAAAAGGTTGCATTCAATGCCTTGTAAATCCTTAGCTACCAAGTTCTGTGTAGCTAAAGAATCATCTTTAAGCATATCTTCTACTATTCCTTCCACTATTTTTTCCATACCAGCTTCCTGATCTAATCTCTCCTTCTCCTTATAAGCTTCCCATGCTCTTTTAAAATACAGAATCATATCTTGTGACCAGTCGCTAGTGACTTGACAATTAGGTTGAATTTTTTTTGTTAAGGTACTCATCTACAATCATTCTATCCTTCAACATTTTAATTTCTTCCATGTTATCACTTTCAACATCACTTAGCACACTATATTTGTTTTTCATCCTTTCATTGCCAAGTAGACTCTCTGTACTTCTCTCCTTAGTATTCTTCACAGGCAGTTTAGGGAACTCTTCATCAAATGATTTCTCCTTACCATTTCCACCCATACTTTCTACATTAGGCTTCTTCTTAGTCCACTGCTTTCTGGTTTGCCAACTATTATACTGAATGTTCCCCTGACTTCTTCCAATTCCAACATTAGTCCTAGGATACATATTATTTCTTTCCATTCTAACTCTTTCCATATTACTTTTGGTACTCCATGTTGCTACTTCCACTCTTGTTTTCATATAGTTTTGGTTTCATCCCCACATTAATTTCATCAGAAGTTCTGACCCTCTTTGTGCATTGATTCCAATTGTGGCCAAACACCACACAATGGCTACAAATGTGAGGGTTCCAGTTATATTCTACTTTCACCATTTTTGTACCCTTCACATTATTATGCTTATCCCTATACTGTAATTCCACATTTTCCTTAAACCCTTTCTCAACACTTATTTCAATCAAAATCCTAGCATATTCAGTTCTTCCTGTTCTAGTCTTACAAACTTTAGCAGTCATATAATCCATTATGATAGGTTTCCCAACACTACTAGCCACTACAATTAGTCCTTCAACACCCCAGGCCTCCATAGGAACATTAGTAAACTTTACCCATAATGAAATTTTGTCATGTTCTGTCTTCTCCATCCCTATATCAGGGTTCCATTTCTGAACCATCAAAGGTTTTCCATTCACCATCCAGGGGCTCATCTCAACCACATTATTCATACCTTCTTTATATCCAAATTTGAAAAACCAACAACCATTAGCATTATCCACAATTTCATTCAATCCATACCTACCCACATCCTCCTTAAATGGTATCTAACTTCTGGCAAACTCATTTTATGCCTCACAAAGTATCCACACAAGTTCAATTGCTATTTTTCACTCCCTATTTCAACCAATTCCTCATCAAACACCACAACTTCATTTCCAAGTTCATTCAATCTTGTTGGCACAAAATTCAGTTTATTGTCAATAAGTTCATCCATACTCTTAGCAACATTGGCATAGGTCTTACTCTAGTTTTCCCCTTGTACTCCATTACTATTACCCTGAACTTTATTCCCATTACTATCAGTCCCTAATTTATCAACAACATCATAAGTGCCATCAGTACCCACAACCTCCTTTACTGCATCATTTTCATCCACTACACTTTTCACACCATTACTAACCATATTTTCATTCACAATATTCATCAATCACATTAGTCAAATCATTCTTATCACTTCCCCCTTTCACATTAGGATCTTCATCCAAAACCCTAATTTGCTCATTCAATTCCTCCGCACAGTTATCAATCCTTTTCTGACTTAAGTTTCTCACCACATGATCATTAAACTTCACCGGAACCCTAACTTGTCTTTTTGTTGACCTCTTCTTATTAGACATAACAAAAATTGAACAATACTGATAAAACTGACTAAATGTACAGAAAATTAAACTCCTTACGTAAAACTAATCGCTAAATCAACAGTTCCATCTCGAAAGCATCCATAGAACAGGAAATGAAAAAGGCGCCAAAATTGGATTTTTCAAAAATCAACGAAAAAGCGAAATTCAAACAGTAAGGGTAATGCGGAATCTAATTTAATGTGATTTTGATGATTAAAACTAAAATTTATGGAAGAAACAACATATAATGGAAGTTTTTTTGTGTTATTTTCATGGTGAAATGTGGTGGGAAAAGTTGTTAGAGGAAAGAAAAATAAGAGAAAAGAGAGCTTTTTTTTTTGTCTTTATCAAAATTCAAAATAATGATTTGATAATTTTCACGTAAAACACTCTTACATATAATTGATTTTCACCCAACTTTTATAGACTTCGTCTTTTCTTATAGTATTAGAGAAATGGAATAACATAATATAGAATAGAAGCATATATGAGTGGATTCACATGGGATATGATAACATCTAAAAGCATGAAGCATTGCTTCACCATGCATCCATGCACTTTTTTTTGTGGCTAAGAAATGCTTTTTTAGTTACTAGCACGTTACCCGTGTAAAGCATTGGTTTCGGAGGCATTAAAAATAAAAAAACTAAAAATTAATAAAAATACATCAAAATGGATGTTGAATTAAAGAGCATCATATTTTAGAAAATATGATGAAATTAAATCACAAAAAAAATAAATAGATAAAAAGATATTTCAATTTAAAAATAAATGTGATATTTTAATTAGGGGCATTTACATATATCCCCAAGAAAACTTCAATAATTACATATATTCTCAAAGCATGCTTTAAGAGCATTGTACATCATGCATTGATAACTTGTGTTTTGAGGAAATATGTAATTTTTAAACTTTTATTGGGTATATATGAAATTCCCCCTTTTAATTAAGAAGACAAGTCACTTTAAGATTTGTTTTCCTAAAATGAGATGTTGCAGTTTGCACATAACAAAAAGTTGTTACAAAATGTTGTTACATAAAATGAGATGGATGTATTTGTTGTTAAAAAGTATATTTTCATAAAAAGAAAAGGAAAAATCTGAATTTTCAGATTTTCTAAATATAAAAGTGCCTCAAATGTTTTATAATGTAGTATAGATGTTGTCTAGGTTTAAAATAATCTGATCATGTATTTTGACCCTTATCAAGGAGTTGAGGTTAGTTGCAGTTGCAAATATTGTGAATTGTGATGGTAAAAGCTGTAACATAACGGCTATCTTACAACATCGCAAGAGGCGTCTGTTTATTGTTTTGTAGAGGTATTGTATTATAAGTGGACAACTCTGGAGTTGCTATGAACCATTTTAACCATCAACATACTCGTCAGCCACGTAATATACACATTTTCACATAACCACGTAAAATCTCACATGTGTACCGCGTTAGTAAAAGAACTTGCCATGAACCATGGGTGCGGTATTGCGGCCACTGTACGTTAACATATTCGGTGGTTGATTTTAAGCAAATTAAAGCTAGATAGATCAACGTTTTTCTTATTAAAGCAGGATATTATGAAGTCTAAACAAATAAATATAAGATATCAAAACATGAAAGAACCTGTGTATGTTACAAGCAGCCTCACTGAGATGACAACATTTCTGTTTGCTTAAATTTTAATTAAAGTGTATCACCTTTTCGACTCTAAATATATATACAGAGCCCAATAACTCTAAATATTACTGTAAGTCTCAGTCAAAGGCCCCATATATGTCAGAATTCATATTGAGCTTTTGAAGCCCAAACCAATTATTTACAGAATACTAACTTAATTTACTAAGAACTGGAATGCTATAATAAACTGTCGTTAGTCTAATCTGGAATGCTGTACTTCTGATAGAAGTTCGATAGCCTAATCTATTATTTGTGTATATTTTTATATAAGTTCTTATAGTTAGACAGCCAGCAAGATAGAATGATCAAAAGATACACTCTAGTTATACATTACTTCTTAAACTCACATAGTTCCTTCATAATGTCGTTTGACGATTCCCTTTAAAGTCTCTTATATATATTACATGTAACAAAAATAATTAATCTACCGTTTAGTCTACATAAAACCTGTATTAGTATCGTTCTTCAGTCGGTTCAAAACTTATTCATAAAAGGGTAAATTGCAAATTATGCCCATAAAGTTGTCGATTTTGCAAAATCGTCCGTAATACAAACTTAATTCCAATTGTATCCCTCTATCCTACGTTGCAGTGAAAAATCGCCCACGAACCGTTTTCTCTAACGAAGCTCCCGTTAGTTGGACCAAAAGCTTGCGAAATTACTAATATACCCTCGTCTTCTGTTAACTAAACTTTAGGGACGAAATTTGCAAGTCACTCTTAAACTTTTTTATTATACCCACCCTCACCACCACCGTCACCGCCACTATCACCACTACCACTGCCACCACCACTATCACTGCCACCCACCACCGCCACCCACTTATTTTATTATCCACCACCACCGCCACGCACCACCACCTCTGGGGACTGGGACTAAAAGAGAATCACTAAATATATCTGAAACAAAGTTTAGGAACACTAATTATTCATAAAGAAAAAATGATTTAAAACTGGTCAACAACCAGGTGAATCTAACCCGACCCATATCTAATATTATGCCGGTATGGACCCATTATCTGTCCCAACCATTTTCACCTCTAACTACAGTTAACATTAACTTACTTGAAGATCAGCAATGACTCGGCTGATAGCGTTGCAAGCTCCCGCTGTTGCACCAGTTTGCAAGGCATTCATTGAAACATTAATGAGGAAAATACAACAGGCATTGGCTCACGTACCTGGGAAAAATAATATTATGAAGATAGTATATATGTTGAGAGAAGTGCAAAATGAAGCTATAGATCAGATTTACACGAACCAGGAATTCCCTTGTGGCAACGAATGAGTGGGTTAACGAGCTGCTTTACAGTCTTCATTCATAGTGTTGAAGATGATGTTGACTATGTGTTGGAGTTTTTTCTACAATTGGATGGCAAAGATAGCAGAAATGTTTTGGACTTGGTACAAACATTGAAACAGAAAGTTGAAGTTGCTTCTGGATTCGTATTGGGTGAAATATCACCTGCAGAGTTTATTGGACCACCTCAAAGTATCCAAAGCTTTCACCAGAATCAGGGTCAGAGCAACGGTTGAAATGGTGTTCACGCCCATGTATTGATATGGGTCATGTTGTGTTGATGGTGATAAGGGTCAAGCGGTGGAAGAGTTCAAGTAAACACCATGACTTTTCAAGCAAGTGGTGGCGTTGTGGGAGGCATAGATATCTTCTTACTATATACCAAGTAACACCAGAAATGACGGTGAAAGCAACTTTTAAAGATGACATGATAAAGTTCCGAGTTACTATCTCTTCGGGACTGATGTAATTGGAAAACGAAGTCGCACAAAGGTTCGGTCTAAAGGATAAATGGCTTAGATGGAAAATACAAAGACGGGCCAGTGATCTGCTACTTCTTACTTGTGACGATGCATTGCAAACTCTTCCAGCGTTATTGGCTAGTAACACCAGTTTGCTTGTCGAGTTGGCTTGTGAGTAATCTTTAGAATCCATGCAACTTCGGTAATGGTGGTGTTGTGTGGCTTTCTTTTGCTTGGTCAGGGGTTCAATATATGAGGAAGGTAACTTAGCAAATTTTTATTTGAATGTCTCCATCGTTAATGCATTGAAGCTTAGTTTCTATTTTATTGGTTGTGGCAAATTAAAAGTACATAATTTGTAACATATTGATGTACGTATAATAAATTTCAGGAAATAAAGATGAAAAGATCAGAGGTGCAAGGATTCCATAAGAGCGACACAAAAACTCAACAATACAGTAAGCATAAAAATTCCGGAAGAAAAGTAGATGTAAGAACACACAACGAGTTTCTGTATTTATTTTCGTTTGTTTGAAAAATGTCACAAGTCTTATGAGTGGTTCGGCCCAACCTTAAGGCTACCACATGAAAGAAAAAGTCACTAAAAATGTTTTCTGTTATGAAAATGAACGAGGGTTTTCATCCGCGCGTTGCTGCGGAGCGTTTTTTGGACGTTTTTGTACGTTTCGTTTTCGAGACTTTTTTATGGACTTCTGTGTAGCTTTACTATGTAGGTTATAAAGGGGTTGTATAGCATAAGAATGAGCCTAATTTCTTCACATTATTTCATGTTTTTTGGCCCATATCGCCACAGCCCAAATATGCTCATGTTATATGCGTCAAGCACTGATCCACTTAGATATCTACACACAGCTCAATATGAGTCAATAGTGATTAGATGATACTATGTAATCTAAATGATCCAAATACACATATATTTGACATAATTTTTCTACCTTCAAAGAAATAAGTCTTGTTTCCCTCCTTGGTAGATTGGGCAACTCCTCTTTCAGAGGCTCTAACCGCGCTGCTTCACCTGATGCATTATGAGGATCGACACATATAAATGGGATCAATCTAAATTAAAAAGAGGGCTACATTTATATATTCCAATGAAGATACCTCTATATTGTTCAGTTCCATCAGTTTGGTTACTTGGGCAACCTAACTCTCATTCGTCAAGTATGGTACATCATGGAACCTTATAACCTGATGCGGGACAAAGTTAACGAATAATATAATACGAAACAGACTTGTACAGTACATGTTTATAGGTGTATGGTGCTTTCAGTTATATCCTATTTGTTTGCTTTCAGTTAAATCCTTTGAGAAAGGTAGGGTGGTTCAAACAGGTAACTATATGAATAACTTCACCCAAACACTTTAGGATCAACCATGAATGTCTATCAGTAAGTAATTTTTAGGAACATATGAACTTGTATATGCCCTCGACCCACACACATAACTAACCTCGGTAAGCTTTGAATCGCGTTCTGTCACTTTTCATTTCATCTCTTCAACATCATTTGCTAAATTCTGCTCTACTATGTGGAGTACCATGAAACCAACTCATTAAAACAACATGAAATAACTGAAGACTTCTCCAAAATCATCGTCAGGTACGTCTTGAGCAGATTGTTTTTCCACTTATTTACCCATAAATTCCAAAAGCATCTCATTCATCTTGTTCATCTAAAAAACGGCTCCATCGTTTAATTTTGAGGTTTATAAACCATAACTTCGAACAGCTTCAATTTGAGTGGTGTTAAACAAAGTAAATCTCCATCTTTCTTGTGTGTCAAATGCTGCGACGAAAAACTCCAATTATTCAAAGGCAGATGTCTGCAATGAGCATACTTAAGAAAAAAGGGTAATCAATACCTGAGTTTTCCTGTCAATTCCTTCCAAACTTTTATCTCCATAAGGCATGAACCATCGGGGTACCATTTGTTCTAGATGTATGTATCCTTGTTGAGTTCCAAAAGAAATACAATCCACCATCAATGCAACAAAAATCTGTCAAAAAAAATACAAAATTATCATGTCACTTCAAAAAGGAACTGGCATCCAAAGAAAAGCAATTTGTATACCTTTTTCCACACTGAAGTTGCTGAAAGAATGAATGAGTTTGCCTCTCTTAGAAAACAACTAACGAAGCGCTTTACGCCTTTACCACATCAAGTAATTTCGGTAAACATCTGGGTTCAAAAAAGGACATCACTTTCTAATTTTTTTGGCTTATTTATTACTATGTGAAAAAAAAACCCGAACTAACCTGGCATTTGGCCGTTGACCCTCTCGCTCTCAGCAATCTGTATGCACATAAAACAGAGTCAGTCCGCAGTGTAGAAGTGATAAGACCGATACAATTACTAAAATAAGCATAAAAATGAACCGTTGTAAATTTTTAAGCAATGATTGTATGCTTATAAGCCAATCTCTTCTTATTCTGATCATCACCAAAAACAGTTCCAACAAAACCATGATTTTCAAAATCATAATCAGTAAGATCCTACTCATCATCATATTCCCTAATTGCAAATCAAGATTGATTCTTTATTACAAAAAACTAAAATTTAACAAAAAGTAAATAATGGGTGTTGTTTGTTTTCACTTACTCGGTCATAGAAGAAGTATCCTACCTGATCGTCCTGGTCTGGCCGCTCTTGAATGTTCTGGGTTTGTGACAGATGTGTGTAGAACACATATATTTTTATTGACAATTAAACGGGCCCAAAAACCCTCTCATCTTCTTCCTCATCCTGCTCCCCCCTATCATCTTCAAAGGCTCAAAGCTTTGGTTGTTCTTGAATGTTCTGGGTGTTACCGAGTGTCTATATTAGTTTATGGTAGCCAGGCATTGTGCAGATATTTACCACTTGGAATGGGCTATCACGTGGGCCGGGCTAAAGTGAGCGGGCTGGGTCATGAACAGTGCTTATTAAGAACAGTGTTTTTTGACATCTCAAACGAGTATACTTATAATTATAACAAGCAAAAGAATCCGCGCGTTGCGCCGGGGCTAATTTTTTCTCGAATATATTTTTTTTTACGTTTCGGGGGGTTTTTTTTTTTGGCGATGCGCTATGGCGAGGCTAATTTTTAATATTTTCTTTTTTCTGGGACGGTTCGATATCTTTTTTTTGGGCCGATGAATGTAAAAAAGTTGTGAACAATAAAAATTTGACGTATTTTTTTTGTTAATTTTTTTACGGGATTTTTTGTGTAAGAAAATCGTAAATAGTTAAAAGTTGAGGGACCGTTTTGTACTTTTTTTTTACTTTGGGCCACATTTTATGTGAATTTTAGGCTAGTTTGTCGACAAATGTGTATATTAGTAATAACGAGTTGGAATTTAACCCGCGCGTTGCCGCGGGAGTTAAGTTTTTTGCATTGTTGTTGTGCAAGTTTCGGTTTGGTAAATATCAATATTCGTCTCATTTTATTCGTGGTTCAGAAGCATTTCTGTCCGTATATTTTTTATTTAAAAAATTTATGTAAAAAAGTTGCGAATAAAAGAAACTTGAGGAGCCTTTTTTATTTTATTTTTTAAAAATTTATGTAAAAAAGTCGTAAACAGTTAAAAGTTGAGGGTCCGTTTTGTAATTTTTTTTTTAGTTTTGGCCCAATTTTGGGCTAGTTTTTGGGCCGGTACAGTATATTTTTTATTTAAAAAATTTATGTAAAAAAGTTGCGAATAAAAGAAACTTGAGGGGCCTTTTTTATTTTATTTTTTAAAAATTTATGTAAAAAAGTCGTAAACAGTTAAAAGTTGAGGGTCCGTTTTATAAATTTTTTTTTTTTTTAGTTTGGGCCAAATTTTGGGCTAGTTTTAGGGCCGGTACTGTAATGTTTGTCAGCACCAATGTTTTACAAGGGAATATACCATCTGTTCTACCAATACAATCCAAAAGGTTCTGTTTGGGGTAACATAGTATGGGCTCATTCGGTATCACAAGACCTCGTCAGCTGGACTCCACTAGATCCAGCAAATCGAACCATCAGAATCATTTGATCGGTTTGGTTGCTGGTCTGGGTCCGCCACCATCCTTCCAGACGAGAAACCAGTCATTTTATACACTAGGATAATCAATGAATACCCAAAACCAGCTTATCAAGTCCAAAACTACGCACTACTAGAAAACTACTCAGATCCGTACCTAACAAAATGGATCAAACCCACTGACAATCGTATCTTGAAACCAACCAAAGAGAATGTGTTGGCATTTCGTGACCCCTCTACGGCTTGGAAGCTTAATGATCAATGGAAAATGACGATAGGTAGTAAGGTAGATATGTTAGGCATATAATACTTGTACCAAAGCCTAGATTTGATTAAGTGGACCTTGGTTGATCACCCATTGCACCAGAATGAGAATATGGGTATGTAGGAATGCCCTGAATTTTATCACGTATACAACTACAGTGAGTGATAAGGGATTGGACACTACAGTAATCGACGGCGATATAAAACATGTCTTTATTGTAAGCCTTGACCTTACTAGATTTGATTACTATACGATAGGAAAGTACGATATCGAGCAAGACAATATACCCGATGAAGGAATGATTGATGGTTGAGCTGGTTTAAGATATGATTGGGGAAACTTTTATGCTTCTAAGTCGTTATTTGACTCCTTAGAGAACCGTAGGATCATCTAGGGATAGTCATAAAACATACATTAATCTAAAATCTTCTTGCACAAGAGAACAACTTGCACACGATCAACAAATTCAAGCATAAGATGCTTCAAAATCATGCAAGGTTATACTAAGGACTAAGATACAACTTCGTTTGATCATATAAACATAAAAGAATACAACTTTGTTAGCCAACTTACACTTGAATGTGAAATAACTTACTTGGTTTGATTATATATACGTAAAATAATATGAGTTTTTACAAACAGAACGAATGTCTAACCTGTGTTTTTTCATTATGAAGGTAACCTAAACCACGGGACATGAGTTCGGTCAGTCACCTGAAAGAAATCAAAAGCCATGAGCTTGATAGAGAGTAGTGTTTTGCTTGTAAAGGAGGTCTTTGTGTGTTTAATGTTGGGGAAGAAGAGTGATACGTGTGTGTGTGTTTGAGATGCATATAGGTAGAATGAAAGTTACTATGTAATGTATGTAATAGAGATGGTGTTCTGCTGTTCCAAAAAAAATGTAATAGAGATGGTGTGTGTGGTGGTTGAGTAAAATAAAGAGGGTAGTTGGAAGAGTTAGTAATAGCATTCAAGTGTCTTCTCAACTATCTATCATTTCATACACTGAAAATTAAAGGTTTTTTGATATAACAAGTAACCATGCTTTTTCACTTTATCTTTTCTATTTATGAAACCATGTGAATGAATACGGAACACTTTTTCAGCCATATTAATTTGGATTTTGGAGCCATGTTTCCATATAAGCGTGGTTAGCCATGCATGCATAAAGGTCAGTGTGATGGAAGAAGTTGTGAGAGTCAGACACAACATATGTTTGAAACAAGCAAAAGAACCCGCGCGTTGCGGCGGGGCTAATTTTTTTTTACGTTTCGGGGGTTTTTTTTTGGGCGATGCGTTATGGCGGGGCTAATTTTTAATATTTTCTTTTTTTGTATGATTCAGGGAAAAAAAATTGCGTTGGGACGGGCTAATTTTTTCAAGAATATTTTCTTTTTTTGGGACGGTTTTGTAAATATTTTTACGAGAATTTTTGTGTAAGAAAATCGTAAATAGTTAAAAGTTGAGGGTCCGTTTTCTATTTTTTTTTACTTTGGGCCAGATTTTAGGCTATTTTTGGGTTTTTTTTTTCTATCTTTTTGGTTTTTTTTTGGCTAATTTTTACCCGGATATTTCCTTTTTTTGTATGATTTCGGGAAAAAAAAATATTGCGTTGGGACGGGTTAATTTTTTCCCGAATATTTTCTTTTTTTTTTTTTTTTGGACGGTCCGGATATCTTTTTTTTTTGGTCCGTTGAATGTAAAAAGTGTTTTGTGTGAACAATAAAATTGACGTATATTTTTTTTGTTAATTTATTACGGGGTTTTTTGTGTGTAAGAAATAGTTTAAATAGGTAAAAGTTGAGGGCGGACGTTGTGTATTTTTTTTTTTACTTTGGGCAGAATTTTAGGCCACATTTTATGTGAATTTTAGGCTAGTTTGTCGACATAATGTTGTATCATAGTAATATTTTTGGGGCCACTATTACTAATATACCCTGTTTCTTGTTAACTAAACTTTAGGGTATGAATTTGAAGTTCACTTTTAACTTTTTTATCACCACCCTCACCACACGTACCGCCACTATCACACTATCACTGCCACCACCACTATCACTTTGCCACCCACCACCGCCACCCACTTATCTTTATTTATCCTCCACCACGCACGCACCACCCTCTGGGTTTTTAGGATGGGACTAAAAGAGACCTCACTAAATATATCTGAACATAGTTTATAGAACATAATTATCGCATAACGAAAAAAATGATTTTAAAATGGTCAACAACAGGTGAAGTCTAACCCGACCATATCTAATATTTAAAACGGCTAGTTGTGTATGGGTCAACATAGTGTTCCATTTTCATAGGCCAATATCATATTTCTAGAGTGCGCGCGTCGAATTGGAAGCTTGATGGTTCCTGTTATGTATGAGGAGGTTGTTGGGTGGGTATTTGTGGTGTTGATGGTGGAGGTGGTGGTGATGGTGGAATTTATCTTGTGATCGAGACATGTTTAGTTTTGAAGGATGAAGGTTTATAACTGGATTTGATTGTTCTTCTTAATCAGAGTTTCTCACAGGCTCTGATACCACTTGTGAGTCCCATGATGGAGAATAGATTCTGAGCCTATTATAGGAGATAGCCAAGATGTATAAATACAAATGACTTTGTAGAAACACTGATTTGGAATACTATGTATTTATCGGAATGTGACACAAAGTACTAAGAAGATCAATGAAAACTAAATAATAATTTCTGTAATTGTTTTGGTGATTACAGTTACTAATGTATGAGATATGCTTATATGAGATGTATATTGCGATCTACTCTCTACTATGGCCAGGGGGATCTTTTTTATAGAACCAAGGATAACATAACGGCTTACAAAACGGTACATATCTTTTCCTTATATTTCCTACCTATCTCTTAAATCAGGTCTAACTATTTTCTACTTGGCGTACTATCTAACTGATCAGTACTGTATCTTTTTGTTCTGTCTAGTACTAACTATACTATCAGTACTAACTATTAGTTATGTCTTGGTATAAGTGTAGGAAATGTGTAATTCCTTGACATGCCTTATTGTCACTATATCTAAATAGCAGTTTTGATTTTCTTTATTGAGTTACCTCTCTGTTGATCCACTTGAATAGATCTTTTATTAGCATGTAAGCTTAGTTGTATTGAATAAATCCAAGAAACCTATAGAAGAAACTTTGATTGATATATATCAGATCTAGGAACTATTCGCGGAATCTTAGCGCTATGTACCAAGAAAGAATAAACAATGAAAAAGTTAAGTAAGGATTGTATATTATCCAAACTTAAGCTTAAATATTAATCGAACACTCTTGATAGTGTTGTGGTTATAAAAAACTTAAGCTTATAAACGATGTATTTATATATATCAAACTCATGCCTAGGACCTCTCTTTTATAACCAAGGAGTTCCTACAGGGTTAAATATATTCTTAAATTATACATGATCTTCTCAACAAATAATTTTATACATTCTTTTGATCAATATATCTCATTACTTATCAACGTAAGTAAGCTTGTACGCACTTCATCTTTAGATTGCTATCAGTAGAAACGTTTTAGCAGTTGTATGCTTTTAGCAGTTGTAAACTTTCTCGTACCTAGAACATTATTTTAAATAAGCAGCTACTATACTTAGCAGTAGTAACTCTCAAGCAGTCTTGTAATCCCTAAAGCGTCCCTTAAACTTGATGGTCATCTTTCTGAACTCAAGTTTCATTAAAAGCTTTCACTTTCACCGGATGGATGATTCAAACACTTAGGATTCTTTTGTTGTTTTTCAAAAGCTTTAAAAGTTGTTAACATATGTCATCTCATTGATTACTTGAAGCTTACTGGTTATCTGCATTGTTAGTCTCTTGGGGTGTAGTGTGTGGCTTTGGACGAGTGTGCGGTGTGAGGGAATTGTTTGCTTGTTGGTTGTGTTGGGTGGGGTCGGCTTTTGTTTATCTGTTTCTTGAGCATGCCATAGTGATTGTAGCTGGTGTAAGTGGATTTACTTTTCTACCACGCAAAGATGTGCAGATCTTTAACATCTTAGATAAAGTGCACTACCACTTAAAGAAATAGTCTTCCATATGTCACATTTTGTCCTTCTAGGACTCTGCAATACTTCACCTTTACTATATCAGGCTCACACATTAACTTTTAGCTTCTCACATAACACTCTTTGCTATGCCTCCTCTGGCCTTGTATTCGCTATGTTTTGCTGTTTAACCACTTCCAGAGTGTTTCTAAGTCTTCCCTTGTTTAATATTTTGAAGCATTCTGAATCATAGCATGAATACCTTTTTAACTTCCATAGCTTTATCAATTTAAAATTTATTATTTTTCCTTTTTAATGATTTTTCCATTCAACTTATGATTTGTGGTCTTCCTTAGTGGCTAGCTCGCGCTTATAGCATCAATTGCTACGTCATCATCTTGAAATTTATTCTCCATATGTTTTTTTATCTCTGCCTCTCTTGATAATCATCTTCCTTTGCTTCTACATGTTATTTTCCTCTGATTCATTGGAATTATCAGATTCAGTTGCTTCCTCTAGCTCTTTTAAATCTTCCTTCTTGCTTTTATCTTACTGCCGTTCACCAACGTCTGTATCTAGTCTACTAAAGTGTTTCCCCCTTTTTCATCTCTTTTATAAAACATCTTCTGGATATCATCATAACTTTTGCTCTTCTGCTGACTGGTTTGTATCTCAGCCATGATTTTTCAAATAGGAGACATTGTATTTATTTTGTGCCTTAGTTGGTGGCTTGCTCTCTTTTTTTGAGGTCTTAATGCTGCAGAAGTGTTTCTTTCTCTTTTTGTAAGAGTTTAACAAACAACTTTGACTTTTGTCTCAAACACTCAATTGTTCTTCGTTCTTCTGTTTGCATTTGTTGAGCCAATTGAAAGTTGCATCATCATAGCTTGTGTGTTTAGCCCATGATTCAATTAAATCTATGTTGGCTTTTTTCTTTATTTTATCGTGAAAGCCTTCTTCTTTTCCAATTTCAGGCTTGTATGTTGAGCTGCAAGATTTTCTAGCAAACTTCTTCATCAATTGCAATTTGATCTTTCTTCTTCAAGGTTTTTCAGGCTAACCTTTTTTTACCTTGGCCTTTGTCTTTGCCGTGGAAAATGAAGTTTGCGTTGAAAGGAGGGATAAGATTAGTTGGATTGTAGATGCAGGTGCCTGCTCCTCCTGATCATGAAAGACAATTCCTTTTGCCTTTGGTCTTGAGCTGGCAGGTGTAACTGTTGTAGCAGCAGTTGTAACAGCCTTGGGTTTTGCACTTTTAATCTCTATCAAAGTCTGAGCAAGAGTCAATTTCTTCTGCGATTTTCAACATAATTGGCAGAAGTTGAGAACTACTTCACAAGCAGTAGTAACTGGAGGGATAACAGCACTAATTTGAATTGAACTTTTTATAGTTGTATCAGTATTAAGTATAGGCTCTTGAAACACCTCATCACCATTAAGAGCACCAGTATCAAACATCAAGTCTTCATAATTTCTCCCTTGAGTCTCATCAAGTCAGGTAACCTCTAATACAGCATTCAAGATCAGCTATTTGACTCCCTATTTAGAGATCTCTTGAGCACCCAACTAGCATCATCAGAGGATTCAATTCTTTTTGACAAACCAATCTTGTACAGTCTCTAGGCTTGTAAGTTTTTTTTTTTTCTGGACCCCATCCTTTTTCTTTCCAGCGTCATTAACTCTCTCTTTTAATGTGGCAATCTCTGCAGCTTAAGAAGTATTTATATTTTCCAGGGCAAGAACCCTATCATACAGTTTGGCACAAAGGTCCATCAATTCATTAAGTTGCATTCTGTCCTCACCATCTTTTAGTATGGATCATAGGAAGGGGTTAAAAACTTGTTTCTCATTGGTAGCTATAAGTGATAGGCTTTATAGGACCACTGTCCTTCCTCTGTTTTCTTTCTTGACTGTTTCTTTTAGGGTCTTGATGTAGATGGTTGAGTAGTAGTGTGATGGGAATCAGTAGGAACTGCTAACCCTTTACCCACTTCTTCAGGAACTTGTAACCTTCAAAGTTGATATAAATGTTGATCTACTAGCAATGTGTCCCTTTCCTTCCTCTTTATGTAGCAAAAACAGATCTTTTTGGTATAGGGAGGGGATGAGGTACCCACCCCCCCCCCCCGTGGGTAACATAGATCTCTTTATGTTTGGACATATTTTCAGCTTGTTTATCCAGGAACACTTACACAAACCTTGGATACATTAGAAATTTAACCTCACCTTCTAAATGTTCTTTACCATATTGTCAAAAATTGTACCTTGGAAAGTTTTAATATTTGGTTTTGTGGCAAGACAGTATGATTAGCAGAGGCATAGTACTACTGAATTTCAGTCTAGGGCAGTTGTCTTGCACTAAGACATTGTTGAATATGTATGATGTGTAAAAACTTCACTGAGGAGAAAAGAATGCTTTGTAAAAAGTAAAAAGTTCTGTGATAATGGTTTTTATACCCCATTCTTTCTAGTTCTGCAAAAATAGAAATAGCCATTGTGGGTAGAAATCAGTCCTTTAGCCTCTTTTAGGTGAGAGCTCCGTCTTTACACTTGTTTCAGTGATGATCCACCTTTTTCCCATCTTCTAGGGCTTGCATCTGCACTTCCTCATTGACAGTTTTGTACTTAGCAGTAGTCTGAGAACTGCTTATTTCTTGGAAGTAGAGATGGTTGGATTCACCGTTAGCGATACTGACAGAACTTGCTGTTGCAGAAAAATGCAATGATTTGTCAAAACCGTCACTCTTTCTTAGGTTTATCTAAGAATCGCGCGGACTAAAATATGTGTTTTAGGAATTTTTGGGTGGTCGACATTGTGATGGGTTTTTGAGGATTAAGATGAAATTGAGTTAGGATTTATGGATTAGAGAGGTATATCAAGTGAAAATCGATCGGAATATAAAAGTGATTGTAACCTGAATCGAGTATTTAAAGAGAATCCCACCTCAACAACATTAACGTGAACTAGCTAGTAGAGTATTAATTTAAGTCTTTAGGCTCCTTGCATTAACTTAACCCAGCAGTAGTAAGTCTTTTTGCCTAACAGCATTAATAATTACTAGCAGCTGTAAGTTTAAGACTTTGAAAAACATTAACTTTGATTACAACAGCTTTTTAACTTAATTTCATTCCTAAAAGCATTTTCCATCATGAATCTTTTGACTCTCTACAGCTCTCTTTCTGTGTTTTAATCTCACAATATCTTCATTTCTTTTTATCTCCACCAATCACTCTATATGTTTTTAATCACACAACTCTCTATATGTTCTTTATTCTCACATATTTCTTATTTCTGTTTTTCACCAATTCACTTATGATGTGTTTGTATCACACAACTCTCTTTCTGTTTTTTAGCTCACTATATCTCTCATTTCTTTTTCTCACCAATTCACTCTATCTGTTTTTATATCACAAATCAAGAGCCCTTTCAGACAGTTTGGTATAAAATTCCATCACTCTATCTGTTTTTATAAGCATTGTTTTTGTCCCCTTCACAGAGCCACTCAACTTTAGCCTTTTGAAATAATAATTTTTCTTCATCAATGACAGCTTCATGATACTCCTTAAGAATAACAAAAACAGCCTCTTTAAATTGAGTATTGTGGGGTTGAGAATCAACAAGGGTTTGATATTTACCACTTGGAATGGGCTATCACGTGGGCCAGGCTAAAGTGAGCGGGCTGGGTCATGAACAAAAACAAAATAATTTAAAAAAAAAATCAAATTTATCTGAATAAATCAGAACTTTTGTAATAATTTTTTTCCTCCTACTTTGTGCATACAAATTTAAAAAAAAAACAAAAACAAAATAATTTAAAAAAAACAAAACCGGGCTGGCCCAAAATGGGAGCCCGTTACTGTAGCTAAGTGACCCACTGTCAAAACGACAGTGGATTTGTCACTGATTGTGTATATACAAGTAAACGGCACCCTACATCAATTGCAAAGTCAAAATCCAAAGCTAAAGATAAACAATAATAAAACGTATATCATCAACACAAAGCAAACCACTTTACATATGTTTATTATCGACAACTATGAATACGGTAACCACGTGCATACTTCATATGTGACATTTTCCGTTACCATCTGACATGCTAAGTGACGTAACTTTATGTGGAGTCGCCAATACCAAGGGTACTTCATGGGAGTCACTAACATCAAATTGTCATGCATAAATCGACTTTCGATGATCGATTCATCTTTAGTCATTAGCTTATAACAGTAACAGCTCTTGAGGCCTTGTTGGTTTCGGTAGCATTCATGTGCACTGTTCTTTACCTGCTGGAAGTCCCAAATAACACGGAACTTACATACTGTTGCAGCCAGATGACGTTATTGCTTGCCACTCTCAGCCACCCACCTGTAACACAATTGATAAATGCTAGTTAACAGATTCTAGATTCATATAGTACTAAACTATTGTCACAGTTGTGTAGCAACCTTGCATTGACTTCTGCATGTTATTTAGTGGGTGTCTGGCTATGGTTTTTGAGAACAGCTTATGCAGATTAGATCCGATGGTAAGTTCTCTTTCTTTAAAACTTATACTGATTAACAGAAAAAGATGCCTTTCTAATTTTTGTTTTGCAATTTGATCATGTTTGTCAGCACCAATGTTTTACAAGGGAATATACCATCTGTTCTACCAATACAATCCAAAAGGTTCTGTTTGGGGTAACATAGTATGGGCTCATTCGGTATCACAAGACCTCGTCAGCTGGACTCCACTAGATCCAGCAAATCGAACCATCAGAATCATTTGATCGGTTTGGTTGCTGGTCTGGGTCCGCCACCATCCTTCCAGACGAGAAACCAGTCATTTTATACACTAGGATAATCAATGAATACCCAAAACCAGCTTATCAAGTCCAAAACTACGCACTACTAGAAAACTACTCAGATCCGTACCTAACAAAATGGATCAAACCCACTGACAATCGTATCTTGAAACCAACCAAAGAGAATGTGTTGGCATTTCGTGACCCCTCTACGGCTTGGAAGCTTAATGATCAATGGAAAATGACGATAGGTAGTAAGGTAGATATGTTAGGCATATAATACTTGTACCAAAGCCTAGATTTGATTAAGTGGACCTTGGTTGATCACCCATTGCACCAGAATGAGAATATGGGTATGTAGGAATGCCCTGAATTTTATCACGTATCGACTACGAGTGATAAGGGATTGGACACTACAGTAATCGACGGCGATATAAAACATGTCTTTATTGTAAGCCTTGACCTTACTAGATTTGATTACTATACGATAGGAAAGTACGATATCGAGCAAGACAATATACCCGATGAAGGAATGATTGATGGTTGAGCTGGTTTAAGATATGATTGGGGAAACTTTTATGCTTCTAAGTCGTTATTTGACTCTTTAGAGAACCGTAGGATCATCTAGGGATAGTCATAAAACATACATTAATCTAAAATCTTCTTGCACACGATCAACAAATTCAAGCATAAGATGCTTCAAAATCATGCAAGGTTATACTA
This sequence comes from Tanacetum coccineum, assembly GCA_026074375.1. Taxonomy (NCBI): domain Eukaryota; kingdom Viridiplantae; phylum Streptophyta; class Magnoliopsida; order Asterales; family Asteraceae; genus Tanacetum; species Tanacetum coccineum. The sequence continues at coordinate 7,133 of BQNB010065152.1, read as the reverse complement.
AGGACTAAGATACAACTTCGTTTGATCATATAAACATAAAAGAATACAACTTTGTTAGCCAACTTACACTTGAATGTGAAATAACTTACTTGGTTTGATTATATATACATAAAATAATATGAGTTTTTACAAACAGAACGAATGTCTAACCCGTGTTTATCATTATGAAGGTAACCTAAACCACAGGACATGAGTTCGGTCAGTCACCTGAAAGAAATCAAAAGCCATGAGCTTGATGTAGAGTAGTGTTTTGCATGTAAAGGAGGTCTTTGTGTGTTTAATGTTGGGGAAGAAGAGTGATACGTGTGTGTGTGTTTAAGATGCATATAGATAGAATGAAAGTTACTATGTAATGTATGTAATAGAGATGGTGTTCTGCTGTTCCAAAAAAAATGTAATAGAGATGGTGTGTGTGGTGGTTGAGTAAAATAAAGAGGGTAGTTGGAAGAGTTAGTAATAGCATTCAAGTGTCTTCTCAACTATCTATCATTTCATACACTGAAAATTAAAGGTTTTTTGATATAACAAGTAACCATGCTTTTTCACTTTATCTTTTCTATTTATGAAACCATGTGAATGAATACGGAACACTTTTTCAGCCATATTAATTTGGATTTTGGAGCCATGTTTCCATATAAGCGTGGTTAGCCATGCATGCATAAAGGTCAGTGTGATGGAAGAAGTTGTGAGAGTCAGACACAACATATGTTTGAAACAAGCAAAAGAACCCGCGCGTTGCGGCGGGGCTAATTTTTTCCCGAATAATTTTTTTTACGTTTCGGGGGGTTTTTTTTGGGCGATGCGTTATGGCGGGGCTAATTTTTAATATTTTCTTTTTTTGTATGATTCGGGGAAAAAAAATTGCGTTGGGACGGGCTAATTTTTTCAAGAATATTTTCTTTTTTTGGGACGGTTTTGTAAATTTTTTTACGGGAATTTTTGTGTAAGAAAATCGTAAATAGTTAAAAGGTGAGGGTCCGTTTTCTATTTTTTTTTACTTTGGGCCAGATTTTAGGCTATTTTTGGGTTTTTTTTTGCTAATTTTTTCCCGGATATTTCCTTTTTTTGTATGATTCGGGAAAAAAAAATTGCGTTGGGACGGGTTAATTTTTTCCCGAATATTTTCTTTTTTTGGGACGGTTCGATATCTTTTTTTTGGGCCGATGAATGTAAAAAAGTTGTGAACAATAAAAACTTGACGTGTTTTTTTTGTTAATTTTTTTACGGGATTTTTTGTGTAAGAAAATCGTAAATAGTTAAAAGTTGAGGGACCGTTTTGTATTTTTTTTACTTTGGGCCAGATTTTGGGCCACATTTTATGCGAATTTTAGGCTAGTTTGTCGACAAATGTGTATATTAGTAATAATTTTTTTTATATGGCTTATGTGTTGGGCCTCATGTTTAAAGTGTTGTTTTTTTTGCTATATGGGTTTTTTTTAATATAATGGGTTGTACGTTTGTGACCATATCGATTATTTTAAAGTTATTAGGTATCGAAGATGTTTCCGCGGGTATTTTTTTTATCTGAATAAATCGGAACTTTTGTAATATTTTTTTTCCTCCTACTTTGTGTATACAAATTAAAAAAAACAAAAACAAAATAATTAAAAAAAAAAAACCAAAATCGGGCTGACCCAAAATGAGAGCCCGTTACTGTAGCAAAGTGACCCACTGTCAAAACGACAGTGGATTTGTCACTCATTGTGTATATTTATAATATAATTATAATTATAATTGAAACCCTTCAAGGCTTATTACACTCCACAATATCTTACTAATAGTTTTTATTTATTGTAAAGCAAACATTATTACATTTCCTTAAGTCTACTAATTGGAGATAAACATTAAAATTTTAAAATATAAAAAATGATTTATCATATTTGAGTCAAATATAAATAGCTCCTCGCCATGTGGTTTTCGCTTAGTTTTGATGTCACAACTGAACGTATTGTATCTTTGAAGTTGTCTTTACTTGCAATAGACGTAACAATAACATTATAACATTAGGCTTTGTTGCGGAAAACAATAAAGTGAGTTGTAAATATTACACAACTTCCATGATTTCGATGTTTAATAAAATAATGTATGCTTCATTAAATAATACTAGTAGTATATATTTTTATTAGGTACCAACAAATACAACATTTGCATGTGCATGCAACCGTACGTACAATCTTAATCGTGACATATTAATCAATCAACAACCAAAACATTAGACATCAGCCAAAACATCGCCAGATTGTTTATGAAATATGCAATCGTTGCAAGCGGTTGATGTTAAGGATGGAATTTCGTATTTATCTTCCCCGCCCATCATCGGCATTGCGACACCTCTTTTCACTGGGCTCACGTACCCTGGTTGGTAGGTTTTTCCTAAGATCCCATCGACCTTGTCAGATAGGTTTGAGAACTTGAATTGTAACTCAAAGTGTGCAAAAGCGTCGTTTGCTGGTAGCTGGTAGTTGTGAGCTTTATCATCTTCTTTTGTCACTGGGACTGCCTTCATGTCGATCTCTACCAAGCCACCAACACTCACTTTAACTGTGTTGGTGTCGTCGGTCCTTTCAACCACCACTTCTCTTACACCGGTGTTGGTTTTCCATTCCGAGTCTCCGTCAAATGGGACAGTGACTTCTTCACTGTCCCATTTGACCAAAAGGACGTCGACTGAGTCGTCCCATTGTGATACTTTTTTTGCTGAAATGATTAGGGTGTGAGTGTCAAACATGACGGAAACTGCTTGGACCCATGTGTAGTCACGGCTACGGCCTGTGGGTCGGTTTCCAATGAAGTGAGCGTTGATTTGGAGATTAGTGTCTGAGACAAGTGCAAAATTGCGTCCTTTACCACCATGGAAGTAGAACATAACTCCATCGCCACCAACGAACCTTGGATCGTAACATAGAGAACCATATCCGTTACATTTAGCTCGTCTCCCTGCAAAACATTATATAATGTAGTTAGTATAAATGTATACGTTAAGGGGCCAAGAGTGCATGTTAGTAAAAGCCCAAGGTATTTGGTCTAGTGGAGTAGTGGCATGTGATCGGAGATACCCACCATCCAATAGGTTGTGGGTTCAAGTCTCGTTAGAGACATTTATGATACAAGTGGTATACGGGTGTGAAAAAGTTGTCGTTCACAAAAAAAATGTCCGTTCTAATTTTGACTTGGGTCGCTTACGGTGAGCTCAACATAACTAGTCGTGTTGAGATCACTTAGCAATCAACATAACTAGTTATATTTACTCTAAAATGATGAGCATTTACTTATAAACCATACATTTGCAAGTAGCTTCACACTTGCTGGCACAATTTATAAAACACCCTTTTTGCTTCTTGTTCTTCTTGGGCTTCCTCTCGGGACACTCGGCAGGACAAGTGAGTATCTTGTAGTTGCAAGCTCCGTTCGACTTGCAAAAAGCCCGATGACGTCCTGTCTCTGGTTCTGGTGTCAGTACATCGTAGTTAGTAGCATCAGCATCACTAGCTTTAGGCTTAGGTGCAGGTGCTGGTTTCTCATCCTTCGGGTCTTTGGGGGCCGGAGTCTTCTTAGGTTGTTCGGGCTTATTGTCGTCGGCAGCTCGAACAATGAAGGGATGAATGGAGATGAAAATGAGAAGGAAAGCCACTAAAAGCAATGACTTCCCCATAATGAACTAAAGTATATGTGTGATTAAGTTGTTTTGTTGTGATCTTAAGCTATAAGATTAAGAGAAGATTAGGTCGATGTTTTTGTGTAGAAAAATAAGCAGACATTTATAGAGAGGTGAGCCAAATTGTTCGGCGAACATATAGGGACTAAAACTACTTGCAGGTCATCCTTTATCGTCTTTGGGCCGAAGTCCTTCATAGGTTTTCGGTAATCACAAAAGCTTATATTCGAGTCTGCAGCTCGAACGTCTCTAATCTATCAAGTGGACCCCATGTAAAACAGGAGACTGAAAATGAGAGGACACACACAGCGCGTTAACGCGAGAAAGAAATCCCACACTAAAAAAGCAATGACACACGGGGAGATAACACCCCAAAAGACAAAACAACCCCCCAACACCAACAACTCCCAACCCCCGTTACAAATATACCAAAAAAATAGGGCGTGGGGGGGGGGGGGGCCCATCATGAACTAAAGTATATAGTTGATTAATTTGTTATAAAGTTGTGCCTCTAAGGCTATAATATTAAGAGACCGACACATTAGTGCCTCTGATGTTTGTGAATAACACTCAGCATACATTTATAAAGAGGTGAGCGCAAACTTGTTGTCGGCGAACATAATAGGGAGCTAAAACTACTAGAATACGACAGACTGTCATTAACAAGTCTAAAGAAGTTATTGTCACATGATGATGTATTAAATAGTATAGTCCTTGAAGGAGTTATTGATTCCAGTCTAATAAAGTATATTCACGAATGGTATCAATGACCTAGTGGATATAGAGATCCATGATTAATGTATACAAAATACTTAAATTTGCCCCAATAATTGAATGGACTTATCTTTTTCGAGTACAAAAAAACTAGTAAAACCATTGACGAAAGTTGTACAACGTTTTATATTTATAATATAACCAAATACAACGACCCTTTAAATTCACTGGACGAATATGAAGTGGCACAAACAAAATACAATAACTTTACACACTCCTTCCAATTTTGGAGGACAGCGAGCGAATTCTGCTGGTATCATTCCACGTTATGGAGCACTGAGTTATTTTACGTTACGGTCTTTCCACAAGGTGAGGCAGCACGCGGCCATATAGAGGAAGGCTGAACGTTCCCATGCTTCATTTTGTGGATCGCATGGTCACATCGCACACAATCGCACTATGTAGGACGAGTTTATGAGGGAGATGACGGGCGGGGGCTAGAGTAAATCTCTATCTCTACTATCTGTACAGCTTGTTCTCAAAAACATTGTCAAGGCGAACGATCATTTAGAGAGCAATTATCAAAAGAAAATATTTTGGAATTTGCAATCACTAGTCAGGTCATGGCCCAAACCCCGTATCGCTCTATACTAAGATAACTCAAGGTCATATTTGACAACACTTAAATGTGTGAATCAAATATCTAACTATGTTTCACTGAGGGGGGGGGGGGGGGGGGGGGGGGAGGGGGGGGGGGGGGGAGGGGGGGGGGGGGTGGGGGGGGGGGGGGGGGGGGGGGGGGGGGGGGGGGGGGGGGGGTGGGGGGGGGGGGGGGGGGGGGAAAGGGGTGGGGGGGGGGGGGGGGGAGGGGGGGGGGGGGGGGGGGGGGGGGGGGGGGGGGGGGGGGGGGGGGGGGGTGGTGGTTATATTAAGGCTACGTAAAATGATAGTCAAATGAGTAAACTTTGTTTAATAGAATTCTGCAATTTTACAAGCAAAATCAAGTTCGATGGATATGACTCGTCAAATTTTAAGGTCTTTGCGGTCTTAGAGACATTCTTTAGAAAATATCCGTCCACAGGCTCGCGGAAGAAAAAAGGATGCCGAATTGAGAACATCAGCAAGACAGCAAGCAAGAAACTAACTGGCAAAGAGTAGTACTACTACACAACAATATATTTTATGAACATTTGCTAGATAGTTTACCGAAAAATGATAATTGGTTCTGCTTCATGCACCTGATTTAACATATAATTAAGGATATATGTGGTTTATGGTAAGGGACCGATATATTTCTCATTACAAACTATAAAACATGTAACTTTAAATATTTCAAAGTCGTCAAATTGCTCTAGTTTGGATGATCACTATATATGTCTTATCCGCACAATGCACACGATTGCTGTACTTATTAAGGTTTGTATTTACCAACGCGATACCAAGCTATTTACCAAAGCACGCGAGACATATGATCCAACCTCCATTTTGTATCACCCAACTCCCGTTTTTCATCAATTTTGCATGTTCGTCATATTATTGTCACCCAATTCTTAGATGCTTATTCAATATTCATACACTTCTTTAATTTGTACAAGACACAGATACAATTTGGCGCGCGGAGGGAGAGGGAATAAAATTAAGCAGAGTAAACAAATTACGTATTATATACCTTAAAAAATAAGTTCCCATATATAGACGCGGTGGAGATTTTTCTTTTTGACTAGAAACAAATAGTTCTCTATCTTCATTATTTCCACGTCGATCTAGTCCGTATTTATACACAGCGTATCGGTTTGTCCATTTTAACATTTAAAAATATTGTCCATGCATGTGGTTTGTCAATCTTTCCAAAACTAGTCACCGTTAAACACTATTTGCAAGAATCAGTTATAATAGCAGGCCAAAATTGTAACAAAATTCGGAGGGATGGTTTTTACTTGACTTTATCGTCTCTGAAAAAGTCGGCTTCATAGTTCATAACAACCCGTCGCGTTGACATTGGGAAAACCAGGTGGTTCACATGGTGGTGATAAAAAATTCTAAATTTGTAAAGGTTTGCTTGAGCCGGCAGTCATGGACTTGTCACAAGGTAGGTTTGAGATTAGCATTAAGCAACCCATTTACCCAACGCATATATAGCTTAAACTTAGATCTTATATAGTTAAGTACAACTTGTTTTTTGTTTGTTCTGAAGATTAGCCAAAATAATAATAGAATTATCAAAGACTTGGTCAACTGCTGGACCATTTCATTTGTTGCTTCATTCATATTTCATGGGCAAGTGGTTTATTGACACGCTTGCTTAATGATTCATATTAGAATTTATACAGCTTCATACGGAATTGTCATATTGTATTGAAAAAATATAAAATAATCAAATATGCAACTCTAGGCTGTAACAACTAAGGAATATATTAGCATGTGCATTATTCTACATATCATCCACACCTCTGAAGCACCGAAACGCCTAAAAGGCTGCCGTTCCCGTTTGGAAACGCGGTGGGAACGGATACGCCCCCGAAACGTTTCCTTGCCGTTTCCCAAATGTCCGAAACGTTTCCTTGCCGTTTCCTAGCCGTTTCTGGATTTCCAAGAAGTTTCCAAGCCGTTTCATTTGGGTTTTAATGGGCTTTTTTATTCCAAAAGGCTGGGAACCAGGGGCGGAGCTATAAGGGGGGCACATGGAGCTGGTTTATTTGTGGTGAAGAAGGATCACGAGTTGTGTGAAGAAGAAGGAAAAAGAAATAGATAAAGTACATTAAAT
>BQNB010065151.1:0-35043 GCA_026074375.1 Tanacetum coccineum | reverse complement strand
TTTACGGGAGTGGGAGCGGGAGATTGATTTTTCTTATCAAGAAGTAAGGCTTTCACCATATCTTTCAGTTCAGCAACATCGGAAGAAATATCGGGGGTAGAAGTGCTCGAACTCACTTTTGCAACAACTGGTTTGTTACATGAATTACTAACTTTGGATTTGCTTTCAATGATTCTTAGGCAATCACGAGGCATTTTGTCCAAAAAGTTACCACCTACGGCTGAATTTAAAGAATCTTGATCATTAGAGTTCAAGGCATTGTAGAATGTATCGAGTTGATGCAATTATGAAAATCCATGATGTGGACATGCCCGAAGAAGATCGTTGAATCGGTCCCATGCCTCATCAAATCTTTGTTGAAATCTCATTATTTCATTTCGAATATTTGTTGTTTTAGAAGGAGGGAAGAATTTGTTGATGAATTTCGAAACAAGATCATCCCATGTTAGAATCGATCGAGGGGGTTCTTTCTCAAGCCAGATCCCAGCGGCCCCCTCGAGGGAAAATGGGAAAAGCATAAGCTTTACCGACGTACTCGGGACGTTCGGGAACTTCATCGTAGAAGTGATCTTGTTGAAATACTTGTTGAAATATCGGATGTGTGCCATGAGGGCTTTCTTTCATTTTTGTCATGTCCTTTGAATTGCTTGTTTTGAACGAGGGTAGCAAAAACCGTGTCCTTAAGCTCAAAGTTTCTGCGGCGTCTCGGTGATTTCTCAGGAATTACAATTGCATCCTCGTACCCCTCGGTGGGTGCTTGGAGCAATTGTGCCATAGTCCGGTTATCAGCCATCGGAACTACGGGAGGAGCTGGATTTTCACTTGGTTCTTCAAGATTAAATGGTTCAACAAAAGCCGGTGGGGCTTGTTGTTGTTGACGGTTAAGATTACGGGATTGAGAACGAGTGCGCATGCACTAAAATATAAAAAGAAAATTTACACTAATTTTTTTGTTCTTTTTGGTTTATCAAAAATGAATTCACAATTTATTTTAATAACGGACAACGAAATAAGACAACTTAATCCTAATAATCAACAAGCTTCTCGGTAACTCTTCGAAAAGAAAAACGCACAAAGGAGCGGAGGAATAGGAAAGCGCGAAGCTATTAAAAACCTTTTTCCTTTAGGGTCGTAGTTCCAAGGAACAACCCGCCTTATACCCCTCTTTGAGTTTGTTTATCTTTTAAAAGGTGAACCGTACCTCGCAAGTGACACAAAAGGTAAGTTTTTGATTCTTTGGTTCGGGAACTTATTGATGGATAATACTTCAGTTGAAAGTATTATATGTTGGTGTTCTTTTACCAACTTGATTGATTTTTATTGATAATTAAAGACAATGTTTTTATCTTTTTGGTTTTTTTTTTGTTTTTCTTTAAATGATAATTATACTAAAAAGAAAATGAAAATATTTTTGTACTTTTAGGGTTTTTTTTATAAAGCAAATAACTTCAAGAATGAAGGATCTTCAAAAACTAAGTTTCAAACAGTACGGATAATCGACACACAGCCTCCCCGGCAGCGGCGCCAAAAATTGACAGCTTCTTTTTTAGGTGAATAAATAATTAATATATTATAAATATACTACTACTTATATAACCCAAAAACAATTCAAGTTGCCCTTGAAAAGTTTAAAAGAAAGACAATCAATAAAATCCGAGGAGTATGATATTCCCGGGTCGTTTATCCCCAACGAGGCTGGACTTGAAAATCGGTACAGTCGGAAAGTTGGAATTTGAATGATATTAATGATTAAGAGGATTAGAAAGCTAGAATATATCACTAATTAATGCAAAAAACGATAAGAAAAATTAAAAATTATAGAATAAAACTAAAAACCAAGCAAGAGCCCCGAACAAGGGTCAAAAACCTAAATTTCTTTAAAAATTCACCCTCTAAGATTTTTTTATACTATCTAATCTACTCTATGTGACTAAAAACTGAAGAATAAAAAAGACTAACTAAAAACCAGCTAAAACGAGCTTAAAATTGAGAAAACAAAAACGGGGTCGAAACCCGTTCTTTAAAAAGTAAATTTTTGCAAAAACGACCCTACGAAAGATTTTCTATTTTTCCTAAGTGAATACTGATAAAATAAAATTTTCTAAAAAAGAAAAATATTTTTTTGATTTTTATTTAATTTATTATAATTAAAAAACAGATTTAAAGAAAATAAATGTTTAAAAATAGTAAACGTTTATGAAAAATTCTAAAAAATTTAGGAAAAATAAGTTAAACTATAAAGATCCTATGAAAAATCTAAAACTGGTAAAACAACTTATAAATAAGCTGTTATAAGCTTAAAAGTGGTTGTGGGCTTAAAGGCTAAAATGGCTATATAATAATAAAGCAAACCTCAACCAGAAGAGCTATTGTAACACAGCTGTTAAGGTGTGTGTAATAACAGTGTTGGTGATGGTATTGAGGTCCCGAGTTCGAGTCTTGCTCACTCGGGGTCTCCCCTAATCCCAACACTTTTATTTCTCTTTTTTTTACAACTTTTTGAAAAAGCTAAAAATAAGCAACTTTAAAAAAAGAAATTTTTTTGTAACTTACAAATAAGCACGAAATAAGCTAAACAAGATGGCAGTATTAACTTTTTATGCTAAATCCTAAGGAATGCTAGACTGTTGGCTTATAGGGGCAAATAAGCAAGTGAAAACTTAGTATAAGCTAAGATAGACAATAAGCAATATCTAATAAGCACTTTAAGAACAAAAATTAACAACTAGAATAAGCTAGAATGGCAATAAGCTAAAAAAACTCACAAACACTTAAAATTTACTCTAAAAAGGCAAATAAGCTTATATAAGCTCTAAACTAAAGACAATGAGCTAAAATGGGCTTAATCTACTCTAAAAAGCTAAGCTAATCCTAAATAAGCAGAGATAATAAGCTTAATAAGAAAAAAAAATACTTCAACAGTACTAACTTGGAGTTAGTACTGTTAGGTGAAAATCCCAAAAGAGCTTTTTCTAGCTTAAAAATAAGCTACCTGGTAGGGGTGAAGAAAAAAAACCCCCCCCCCCCCCCCCTTTTTATAATTTTATTTGGCTTTCTGGCTTATAGGAGCTTAAAGAGCTACTTATAGGCTTTCTAGAAAAGCAAAATAAAACTAAGGTTTTACTATAAATAAGCAAGAAAAAGGGGTGAGAAAAACGGGTGCTAGCACCAGGGCACCTTTTTGGTTTTCTTTCAAGTAACAAATGGCAAAATGCAGGCCTAATTATAAGCAATCAAATAAGCTCATATCTGAAAACTAAGCTCAAACAGATGGACACAAGCTCCTAATGAGCTTGTGCACAAATTTTCAAAAGCTAAAAACACCTTTAAGTATCTGATATCTTAGTTTGAAAAATGGCAGTTTTAACTAGTTTGGCACTTAACCCAAAAGACATGACAAGTTTTTAACTATCAATGTGAAATTTAAAGGACACTTAACTAAAGAATTTGACACTTGAAAAGGACTCAAACAAAGACCAAAAATAGGTTTTCTAAAAGCTTAATCAAAGAAGCTTATAAACTGTTTTTGTGATGATAACAGTTAAAAACAAATTTAGAAAACTTAAAAACTCCTTAACCTTGAAACTTTTTTTAGACACAGATAAAGAAAACTAAGAAAATGCTGGCCAAAGATGGCAAGATGACCCACAATGTTTTTTTACACAAATTGACCCATTTTTAACCACCATCCCAAACACTCCTTAAAGGTTTGAAAACTTATTTTTTAAGCTTTTTAACAAAGATTTAAAGAAGGAAACTTAAGGACAGATAATAAGTAAAGGAACAGAGTAGAGCATAAGAGAAAAACACATGAATAAGCACATTGAAGTCAAATAAGCAGAAATGAGCACTTGATAAGCAAATGAACAGTAAAAAGTGCAAAAATTTAAAATGAGAACTTACAAGGACCATTGCTCAAAATAGGGCTCATACAAAGATAATTACAAGCTCTAGCTTGTTAAAAACAAGCTAGTGGGGGTCCATAAGCACTTCCATTGCTTGCTTATCTTCCAATATTTGCTGAGGTAATTTGAGGGGAATTTTTGTTGTTTATTAACCTCATACATATTAACTTTATAAAATTAAGTCTTCTTTAGTTAAAACAGGTTATCAAGGAGTTGAATAAGAGCTTATATGAGCTTTTAGAACATAAGTTAACACTTAAATTTTCAAAAGAACTTAAAACAAAATTTTAAAAATCAAAGCTGAATTTCATTAAACTTATAAGAAAAACATTTCACTGAAAAGTGAAGGTGAATTAAAAAACTAAGCTAGGTTAAAAAACTAAACTTCTTAAAAAACTAACTGCCTCCATGGGCTTACAAGATGGCCTATTTATATTAGGCTAATGAACATTCTAGGTCTTCTTTCTTGTCTCTTCCTCTTGTGTTTGTTTGCTGAGTAGCTCAGGTAGTGTGTTTCTTTGGTTAGGAGGAGCTCAACATTATCTTGGCTATTCATCTTGAGTGGTGCCCAATCCAAGTCATCACGACCATTGGATTTTTTACTTGCCCATGGAACATCAAAGGATTGCCACGTGTCCTTTAGTGGTTTTGAGGTAGGGAAGGGTGGTGGTGATGTTTTTGGCTGTTTATGAACAGTAGTCTAGGAGGGGGTACAGGAAAGCGTGAACAGTGGGGTTTGGTTTGGGTGGGAAAATTTGTTATAACGGGAATGTGGGGAAAGGTTTGTAGAGTTGGCAAAATGAGCCCTCCAAGGTGTATGTCGTTGTTGCAAATTAAGTCCTTGTGGTGGATTCAACTTTGAGGAATGGCAGAAATGCCCCCTCAAAGTTATAAGGGGTTTTGCAAAGTTTAGTCCCTAAAGGGACAACAAAGTTAAATGGTAATGTAGGGCCATTTAGCAGTTTGGCCGGTTAAAAATTAAAAAAGGGATTTGGCCTTTTTTATTTAAACGCGGCTAAAGTCTTTCATGTAATATACTAATGGGATTGTTCAGCCCATTAGATGGGTTCGGGTGGGCCCATTAAGTATTCTTTGGTGTCGGCATCAGTTTTGACTGTTGACTTTGTCGGGGTTGACTTTGACTTTCTTGGACATTGGCTTCGATTTAACTTTGGCTTTTCCCACGCTTTTCCATTTTCGTGCTCGGTTTTGTCCCGTTATTTGCTTAAAATTTCGTCCTTGTCTCGATATCCGTTTCCTGCACAATATAAATGAAAACATACAAATACAATGTATTTTTGGTACGTTTTTGGTCATTAAAGTCCGATTTTAATGGTGAAAGGTATGTGTAATTAAACGCATACCAATGGTATTTATGAAATAGATATGCATAATTTTTATCCAAATGTTAGTTTTAATTAAAATGGTAGCAATAAAAGAGCCAAACATAGGTTGGACTCTTATTATCTATGACATTGTTGTCTTGGACATATAAACAAGAAATGCATGGACATGCTTCAGTGTGATGGGCTCCTGCAACCCACTCACGATGAATCGCATGAGAAATGTAAGTCTTGTATATCTTGGAAGATGGCGCCAAGCTATTACCACGCCAATAATAAATCCAGTGAAAGAGCTAATGATTCTATATGACTTATAAACACTGATGTATGTGGCCTGTTCAGAACTGTGTCAAGAGAGGGTGTTAATTACTTCATCACCTTTACAGATGATTTCAGGCGCTATGGGTTTGTTTACTTGATGAAACATAAACATGAGGTGTTTGAAACATTTAAGGTCTTTCAAAATGGAAAGTTTTTTTTTATTGAACATCACTCGTAAAAAGATAAAGAGTCTATTTGATCCAAACGAGGAGGAGAATACATGAGTCATGAGTTTGTTAATCATATGAAAAGTTACGGTATAGTATCCCAACTAACTTCACATTACACACCACAACATAAAGGGGTGTCTGAGAGGATGAATCAGACTTTACTTGATATGGTTTGATCCATGATGAATCTAACAATTTTGCCAATATCCTTTTAGGGATACTCTCTCGAGATTGTTGCTCGCATTCTCAATATGGTTGTAACCAAGAAGGTTGATAGGGCACCTTATAAAATATGGCATGGGAAATCTCCCAAGTTGTCCTACTTAAGGGTTTGGGGTTGTGAGGCACTCGTGAAGCGAGATACGCCAGGCAAACTTAATTCTAGATCCATTAAGTGTTACCCTAAGGAAACAATGGGTTACTACTTTTACTATCCATAAGAGAAAAAGATATCCGTCTATCAAAACGCTGGGTTTTTTGAAAATAGTTTCATGGTACAAGAAACGAGTGGGAGTCATGAACTTCTCGAAATGAGTGGGCGTAACAAAGGGCTTGAATTAATTCAAAAGGAAGATACACAGCCTTATGAAAATACTAGAAAAGAACATAATGAGGTCGCACCTATTGAGGTCGACCCCCAAAATGTTGGAGTTCCTATTCGTAGAACCGCAAGGACACCTTAAGCGCCATATAGATATGGATACTATGTTGACGTTGAGGAGTATGAATTAGGGTATCTTGATGAACCTCCTAATTATAAAGTTGCATTAGCAAATCCTGAATCTGACAAATGGCTTGAAGCTATGAATACAAAAATGCAATCCATGAAAGATAATCAAGTATGGATTCTAGTTGAGCTTCCTCCTAATGGTCGAACTGTTGGGAGTAAATGGCTTCTCAAGAAGAAGACTGACATGGATGGCAATGTACACACCTTTAAAGCTCGTCTGGTAGCAAAAGGCTATACCCAAACCTACGGAGTAGATTATGGGGAAACCTTCTCTCCTGTTGCAGACGTTAGAGCTATAAGGATTCTTTTAGCCATAGTCGTGTTCTATGACTATGAGATTTGGTAAATAGATGTCAAGACAAAATTTCTGAACGGTCACCTAAGTGAGGACGTATATATGGTGCAACTGGAAGGGTTTATGGATCCAAAACATCCCAACAAAGTATGCAAACTTCAACGTTCCATTTATGGATTGAAGCAAGCATCTAGAAGTTGGAATAAAAGGTTTGATGAGGAAATCAAGAAGATTGGCTTTACTCAAAATCATGATAAGCCATGTGTATATCTCAAAGCTAGTGGGAGTAATGTTGCATTCCTAGTCATGTATGTCGATGACATATTACTCATGGAAATAACTACATTGCTGCAAAAAGAAGTAAAATAATGGCTTTTGTAAGTGTTTTTCTATGAAAGACATAGGAGAAGCCATAATCCTTGGAAATCAAGATCATAATGTCAAAGATCAAAGCGGTTAATTGCTCATAGTCAAAGTGCTTACTAGAGAAAATTCTAAATGAAAATTAGAATGTAAAACATCAAAAAGGGTATACTCTAATGAGGAAAAGCTGACTATTAGAAAGTCTGCACGGTGCTAAAACACCTCTGATACAACGTATGCAAAGAGTTCCCTATGCTTCGTCCATAGGTTTAATTATGATGCGGTTAGATCATCTAGACAGGATGCTGTTGCTACGCCTTATGCGCAAAAAATAGTAGTCCGTTTCACAATAAAATCTTGGTGAATTCACTGGACTGTGCTATAAAAACTATTCTTAAGTATTTTGAAGGAATAAACTAAATAAATGTTCTTGTGAGGGGAACAAACGAAGATGGGGTTGAAAGTATCATGTTATGTTGATGCAGGTTTTCAAACAGATAGGGACGATACAAAATCTCAAACGAGATATGTATTCGTGCTTAATGGTGGAGTCGTGGACTAGAAGAGTGCCAATCAAAGCACTACTTCTATGTCTTCTATAGAATTTGAGTACATTGATAGACTTGGAGGTGTCATGCCATCGAATAAAAGGCCTATGGAGATGCTATGTGACAATGAGCTTGCATTAGCTATCGCCAGTGATCCCGGAATCTTAAAGGAAGCCAAACATTTTCAGAGGAAATATCACTACATTCGTGAAGTAATTCAAGAAGGTGAAATTGTCCTAAAGAAAGTTAACACAGATGACAAAGTATCTGATCCGTTTACAAAACCAATGCCATTCAATAAGCATTTTGAACATGCTATGGCGATTGGAATTGTGCCTGCTAGTAGTCTCATGTAAATCTGTGATGTGTTAGTTAGTATTTGGATAATGGGATGTTAAACGGATGTTATTTTTTATTTGAATGAATTAATATACGTGGTATCTTGTTTTCATTTTTATAATAATTGTGTCCTATATTTTCATGTTTATATCCATGAATGACTTGTCTCATTCTAAAGCTATGTCCGTTACTAGTTAACAATATGGGAATATTGTTAAGACAAGGTAAATGTGAGTGTCTGGTTATATTACGGAGAATACGTAAAGATGATTCTGCCAGCTTCGCATGTTATTCAATGAGGTTGAATATTGGATACCCCACCGTGTGATAATCACCTTATGCATCCGCCGTACATTGGGTCTGCAATTACACATTTGGCAAAGGTATGTTTATCCTATACCTTGAGATGCAAGCGGGTTTTGCATGCATGGATGACATTTCTTGATAATAAGCCTACTACTAGTCTGTCAAAAGGTAGTTATAAGGGCTATTTTCAGAAGTGTTTTGAAGTACATGATGGGCACTTATAGTCAAAATAGAATTTATTCCTCCACTTGAGTGGGAGTTAGATACTCACTATCCAGGCCTCGCGTTGTTTGATCAATAACAGTCAAGGGTCCGTGCCAACATGTAGTTAAGATGATTCTTTTTTACATTTGGTGATCTGAATCAGTACAGATGCGAGAAACATAATCATTAAAGTATGGAATGACTATTGATCCATATCCATATTTAACATGTATCTGAAACAAAGGGATAAGATTAACTGAAACCATAGGAGGCTGAGTTGTTTTCTAAAAACTGCAAACTCAGGTATTTCTGAGAGCATTGATGATGTTGCTAGACTATTTGTCAATGTTAGTATGTTATATGATATGAATGAGACATTCGTAAGTGGGAGCTATTGGGTTTGTGCTCATGTCATACGGAAATTTATACGGCTAGATATATGTGAGCCTACGGGGTCACACACATTATACATTTAAGTATCATTCTATTAATGTGAATAATAATATAATTGTATATTTATATATTATTATATGATTTGACGAATAAACACTAACTGTCGTTAATTAATTATAACTAACTAATAAGGCTTTTTAATTAATGGGTAATTAAATGTAATTAACCATAAATAATTAGAAAAGTCAAAAAAGTCAACCCAATGGGTGTTTGACTTGAGTTCGACCGGCCATAAGACCCAAGGGGGGTTGGATTGGGCTATGAGCTATCTTTTCCTACAAGGACTGTTTTTAGGGTCACACCCTAAAACTCATCCTATATATGAGTACCTAGAGCTCATAATTCTTATCTCTTGTTGAGCAACTTATGGCACGGAGTGGCATGGACTGAAGATGGCTAAATTGTTATCATTCAACTTTATGTTTTCCTTTAGATTTTGGGACCTCTGTTTGTAAAAACTATAATGAATAAATGAATGATAACAACTTTTTCCAAAACGTCTCTTTATGAGTCATTTTCTATGATTATGACTGTTGTACTATGAAGTAATACCCCAGATTAGCTCCCGCTGCTATATTTATCAAAATAGGGGTGTTGCAGATTGGTATTAGCTCCATGGTTATAGAGAACAAGGTTAAAACCTTAACTATAACTACTTTTCTTCTTCTAGCCAAGAAAGTCCTTCGTACCACTGCATTTCCCGAATAGTATGTAAAGATACATAACTACTATACTATTATATAAATAACTTATGTTATTTACACTGGGTTGTTACACAGTTATGTCTTCATCCAACCACCCTATTATTGTCCCATCCAATTTTGATATTGAGGATGCTTTTTCCTCTATAAATGATTTAGACTATTTCTCAGCCACACTGAGAAACACTTCTCTTGACTTTTCAAATGATTTAACTAAGTATCTTTTGGCCACACTAGTCTTCTCACCTTTACATGATGATCCATATATGGAAGTCATGCAAGCACATGATGCTACTGATAATGAATTACCTATTCCTCCACTTCAAGCTCCTATTGCTCCACCAACTATTGTGTCTCCATCTCTAGTGTTATCACTATCACCAATGTTTGATTCCCGAGATTTCTTTCCTCCCGAGGAGATTTCACCAGCTAAAGACATTGAGACTCCTGTTGAATCAACCGTTCTAATATCTCCATCTTCATCAGTAGGATCTTCATCACCAGTTAGGTCAACTACACCACCACTAGACTATCTATTTGATAAGTCCATCTTCACAGAGTTAGATAACTCATTATGGATCATACCACAACCACTGGGAAGTGAACCAGTCCCCAAGGAACCTAATAAGTTAGATTCTTATGAGTATTCATCTCTGGAAATTATCATTAAGAATGTCCAAGTTTGTCATCAAGGGTCTTCTGAACAAGATTCAAAAATTCAAAAACAACAAGGGAGAACCACCAGATTAAATATGTATCATTTACAGCTTTCAAGAATCCAACCACTAGATGTATGGTATAAATAATGACACTTGTCAATTTTTCTTATGTAAATTATACAGACAACTTATTTATACAAATGGTGATTCCATTATACCTTGTTGTTTCATAATACCAATTATGTATGTCGAGATTGTCTATCTTATATCCTGTAGTATGATGACTCATATCTTTATCCGAGATTACTATGATTCTTTTACCATCTGATTTTCTCAAACTTTTAAACACTAAGCCTCCTATTGGATCACTCACTCCATTATCTCCATATCTATCTCTGGAAGTCTTAAATTCTAAAATTTCAATTGTATTTTGCAATGTATTACCAAAGAATGATCACAAGTCTTTACATTATACCTTAACTTATGATATGATTATATCATTTTATGGATTCTTATCATGTGTTGTCTTGATAGATGCCTCCCAAGAGAACATCAACATCTGCAACACCGGCTATGACTCAGGCTGCCATCCGACAACTAGTTGTTAATAGTGTTGCTGCTCCTCTGGAAGAACAAGCTGCTACCATGGAAAATACTGACAATCCTAATAGGAACACCGGCCCAAGAGAAACTCTTGTAGCAAAAAGGGGAAACTATAAAGAATTCATAAGCTGTCAACCTTTCTACTTCAATGGTATGGAAGGAGCAGTTGATCTCATTTGCTGGTTTGAGCGGACTGAATTGGTATTTTCTTGTAGCAACTGTGCTGAGGAAAACAAAGTGACATTTGCTACTGGTACCCTGACCAATGATGCCTTGTCATGGTGGAATGCATACGCCCAACCTATTAGAATAAAACAAGCCAATAAGATCACATGGATTGAATTGAAAATACTCTTAACAAATAAGTATTGTCCCCAAACTAAGATAAAAAAGATGGAAGATGAATTTTACAACTTGGTTGTAAAAGGAAAAGATCTCAAGACTTATATTAGAAGATTTCAGGAATTGGCAGTTTTATGCCCAAACATGGTGCCAAATTCTGAGAAACTCATGGAAGTCTTCATCAAGGGATTACCCAGAAGTATTGAAGGAAATGTTACTGCGTCGAAGCCTCAAACTTTGGAGGAAGCCATTACCATAAACCATAGGTTGGTGGAGCAGGTAATAAAACATAATTATGCACAAGAAGCCAATAATCATAAACAAAAGTTTGATGATAGAAGAAACACCACTGACAATAACAACTACCCCAAAAATCACAACAACAACAACTATGAAGATAATTGAAATAATAACAACAGTAACCATAATCACCATCAACAGAATAGAAGGCAAGAAACCTTCAGGACTTATGCTTCCACCAATAGGTATACTGGAAATCATCCCTTGTGTGAAAGGTGCACCCTGCATTACATAGGACCTTGCACTATCAAGTGTCAGACTTGCAACAGGGTAGGTCATCTGACCAGGAACTGCAGAAACAAAAGACCAACCACTAGAAACAACCTACAACCAGTATCCGTAACTTGTAATGCCTGTGGAGAGAAAGGGCATTATGCAAATCAATGCTTAAAAGCAAACAACATAGCCACAGCGGAGCCTACTTACTAAGAGACAAAATTTCTTTTGTTCGCTTTAGGATTTCTACCTTAGAAACAACTCTCGAAGATATTCAAGTTCGCCACCAGTTATATATGAAGGATCTTCTGAAACCCACTTCATAAGTTTAAAAACCTCAAACACCAAGCTACTATCCTTGTCATTTATTACTTTTATCTAGAATCCTACCACGAGACACATAGCATAAGTGTCAACACTCGTAAAGTTTTGATGATGTAAGATATGTAAGATAAAGTTAACCATGAAATAATAAAGTGGTAATTTCATTACACCTTGATGTGTGATGATATCAAAACAAAACATCATTTGTCAATCCTATTAGTTCTATTATATTTAACTCTAAATACTCACCTCATACCTTTGAAACACTTATGCAACAACAAAGATCCTTGACTGATAATATGGGTGTTAGAAACAAAGAGTTATAGATCTGGTGGTCTTGGTAACTCAAACCACATGATGTTCATGTTTAGAGAGAGAAAGTTAGAGAGAAAGAGAAATGGATGGAGAGAATAAGTAAAAACATATTTTGATGTGTGTGTCAAATGATTTCTTCCAACACCCTCTCCATGTGTGGAGAAGGTTTAAATATGTCTTACAAAATGCCCATAAAATGGGCTATGGTGTGGGCTTACAGTGGGTAAAGACCCGACCTAACACCATAAATCATACGATTACTAACAAAACTACGAGCTATGCTAAACATAAAAATACATGGGGTGACCGAGTCTTTTTCTTAAACCTAACAATCTCCCCCTAAGGGAGGTCACCCCAGAAAATACAATTTGAATCCTAGCATTCTATGAGTTGATCAAGACTCTAGCTCGTAGTTTTTGATTCTTTAAGTGTTATCTTTGTACGGAAAGTAGTGATCTTAGAGCATAGTTCCTTTGACTTGTCTTTGATAGTGATCCTTGAGCATTCTTTGAGATCATCAGCCACAGTAAATCTTTTAATCATTCTTGTTGTGAAGTATTGCCTCCATGTGATGTTGTGACCTTCGGACCGGCATGCTCACACCTTTCTGGATCATGATAGCAAGCATCAGTGTTGCGGAAGCTGTGGTGTAGGTCTTTCAGCTATCATGATGGCTTAGATTAGGAATATGAAATGTGAGCATGGGGTTGTGAATTGACATGTCTTTGGCCAGCAGCTGCTACCATCAGGATTCCTGCAAGTATGCATTAGTTATAAACAAACAAAAGTGTCTTTGTTCACTTTCGTTGAATAAGGTTGCAAGAACCACTGTTCCCCGTTTGTTAGTATAAATACTGCCTGTGATCATGTAGAATTCCAAAGAATCTTCTTGACAGGGTTTTGCAGCTACGCTAGCCATTCTTAAACTGGAGCATCTCAAAGTAGACAAAGCACGGAATTAGTGAACCAGTGGATTAAAACCCACTGATTAATGAGAAATTGATTTGAAAATCAGTCGCGTGTCACTCAGGAAAGAGTTTTTGTAACACATCGAAAGTTTTATAATATAAAAATCAATTTTCATCAAAAACACTTTTGTGTTGAAAGATATACACAGTCAATGTGCTTGAAAATTCAGTTGTTGAGCATATCGAATGGTTTTTTAAAAACTACTCATTAATTCACTGCCTGGAACAAGTTTGATTCATAAAGAATCGCACCATTCTTTCTTTCCAGTTGTCACAAGCTTGATCCTTAAGAGGATCTCATATGTCACCTACCAAGAGCTTGTTTGATGTTGGCTCTAGAAGGATTTCTATCTTCATTGTGAGTACTTTTGTATCACTCGGGTGTTCTGGCAATACCACGAGGATAATGCATAGGACTCTTAAGATCTTTACTTGTTATCACATTGTGTGATGAACAAGCATAGTTTGTATTAGTGTCCTAAAGAGATTTATGGATGATCTCATGGCTCTAGACTCAATAGTGCATTTTTGGTTTTTAGTAGTCGGAGGCTAGAGCAGACTGCCACCTTTTCAATATCATCTAACTCGGAGTGAGAGAGACGATAGAGATGTATTGATCTCTATGAGAAATGAAACAAGAATCCTTTGAGAGATCTTGAGTAGCTAGGGAGGGTTGTACATCATATCACTAGGTCCATGATACTTGTCTTCAATGTCAGCAATCAACCATGTGATTCAGACAGCATGTGAGTTGACTCGGTTTCTGCCTAATGTTTAAGGAGGGCTGCTTTCTTTTCACCCTTTATCTTAACATTTCTTTTTCATTATTCAACCCCTTCAGCGCTTACCGAGACTTCATTACTAGTACCTTATTGGGTATGTTCAAGTACTAGCTCCATCTCAGTCTGCACTATTCCCTTATTCTCATATAACTCCTTTTGTAATCATACCTAAGGACTTCTACACTAACTAGTGGATAGTCCCTGGGTAGATCCCTCTGGCTCTGGCGGGATCGGGGAACGAGTACCTAACCTTACCATCCTTATAACTCCGATAAAGTAGTTATAAGGTCAGTCTTTTGATACAGTTCACCTTCGCCATAAAACCATTTAAAAATCAATCAAGGTACTTGTGATATAGATATCAAAGCCATTGTATCTTGATTGTTTTGATTCATGAAACTGCTCCCCCTCAACATGTGCGTCGATATTCGAAATTGTTTAGCACATGGAGGGAGGAGTACCTGCTTGAGTCTTAATAGATCACATTTTTATCAGATTTAATATTTAAATCACATTCTCTCCCCTGATCAAAAATTTCAAACCCTTTGAGATTTAGGATCTTAATTGATTTAAATATGTTAGAAAATTTGGGAGAAAATGTGGTCTGATTAAATACAAGCCGGTATTGGAACCTATATATGCCCCCCCCTCAATTAATGAGGGATTCTGTTAGTGTCAGATATGATGAGTTTATAAATGATTTAAAGTTTACCGAGAAACTCATGAAAAATTCATTAAACTGACACATAACACTGATTACCACACTACTTATTATAGGTTCCATGATCATTCAATTGCAACCTTAATAATGATATGTAGAATCAAGATGCAAGAAATTAAAGACTTTATTGATGAACTTGATAGAGAGAAAAAAAATGGTGGCTACAAAACCTAATTTTGAATAATGACTTGAGAGTCTAACCTAGAAAAATGAAAAATAAGGGTATACATACCCTATACATGACCGGCCTATGGAGCCTTTGTGTAGGCTTTTGAGGGCTTTTTGCTAAACGGCTCGTTTACATTGCATTACATTAATTAACGAGCTAGTAAACGGTAATTAACATTGAGTGACCGAAACTTCTTTGTTAGGCGTTTCTTTGTTCCTAACAATCTCCCCCTAAGAGAGGTCGTTGAACCTGCTGTGTGAATTCTTAGCATGCAATGCCAGTGTCTTTAGCTCTTAGTCATTGCGGTTCTTCACTTGATGTTTATGTGCTTCACCAGTAATCCAATCTTTGAAACATGATCTTGATCTTTAGAACTTGAACTACTAGATTTGATATTTCTGAAACTTTGGGGTCTGATTTAAGCATGTTATTATATTTGTTATGATCTGAGAAAAATAAGTTGGGGGGTAGAAAATGTCATTTTGATATTATTTATGTAAACCTTACTATTTATAGAAACCTGCTATTTATAGAAACATGCTATTTATGGAAACTTACTATATATAGAAACCTGCTATTTTTGGAAAGTCTATTTTTAGAAAGTCTATTTTTGGAAAGTTTAATTATGGAAACTTATTAAATCAGGAAAGTTATCATTTATGGAAAGTTAATTAAGGAAAGTCTATTTTTGGAAACTTACTATAATTAGAAGCTGCTATTTTTGGAAAGTACCCAATATAACAAGAATACTAATCATGAAACATACTAATCATGGAATATGTTAATCATGGAACGTACTAATCAAGGAATCATGCTAATTATAGAAAGTTACTAAAAATAGAAAGTTACTAAAAATAGAAAGTTACAAAAAATGGAAAGTAACCTTAATCATGAACAAGTAACTTATATATGTCCTTTAACATGTAGATCGCATTAAGCAGGAGTAGCTTCCATCTTCTTATCCATCTCTTTCCGTTACTGCTGGACATAAGGTACGGATATTCCGTCCTTTCAGTAAGGACATTCTTTCTTTTCATGATTCATCCCCAGAACTGCTATGCTTCCCCATTTTTATGTCTTTTGCCATGATCCTTTACATGTTTGATTTCAAGACTTATTCTATTGCCCGAGCTATATATACGCATGACCATGATTTACATGACTTACCACCTAGTCATGGAGGTACCATGACCGTGACACATGAGGCACCTGTGTCACGACTCTTTCGCGTTGAGAGTGATTTCACGCGGCGTCCCTTTTCATGTTACCAGATTATATTTCATGTTTGGCCATTATTATTCAGGGGCGTATGGGTGCATCCTAGTTTACATGTTTACACGTTCATGGTGATTGGTTGGTGTGTGCTCTACATCCCATCACATTGGAGCTGATCCCTCCACCCATATTATTATAAGAGGTCACCCCTCTATTACATGTTGAGGCAGCCCCTCTATTATATGCATGTATTCACGACATTATTATTATGACATGTATGATTATATGAGCTCGTGGGCATTCCTTATTATTTATGTTTATACTATCCATGATATTTCATGACATCTTTACTTCGTATTACCATGCTTTACATGTTTATTTCCTATTCTTCATGACGCATTCTCCAGGTTTCCTCATGACACTTTTGATCTTTCCGCTACTTTGTATTTACTATCCAGGATTCATACTTATTAATTACATTGTTATTATATCCGTTCACTGAGCGTTATGCTCAGCCGTATTTTTCTTTCTCTTTCTTATACGGCAGGTATCTAGCGGGAGATTGGGCATGAGAGAGTGTGTGCTTAGGAAGTGACCTATTTAGCTTCCTTTCTTTATATCGCAGACATTTTGATGTGCTATACTATCTTGGACACATGTTTCGTCCTTTAGACTTCTTTTACGTTATTTATGTTGATCTCATAATTGGGAGCCGATGTTTGATTCCGCCTTTCCACCTTGTCCTATGTTATTACTTATGACTTTATGCCTTTATTATGCTTTGATATGACACCATGATTATGACGTTTCGGCCTACTTTCCGGAGTGGGTCGTTACACGTTGTAATAGAAATGTATTGGGAATCGGGCTCGATAGTTAATCTAATATTGTATATGTTTCGGGTTTAATCCCAAGCAAAACACGAGCCCAGGTCCTAGTCAAATATCCCGAACGTCACTTTAAGTGTCGGGGTATATATATACCTTTTCCATCAAGGAAAAGGAAGTAGTTGATTTCATAATAAACATTTCACTTTTTTATTTTCTCTCTCATCTCACTCTCTCTCTTCTTTCTATCTCTAGGAAATCATCTCTCTCTTTCTATATTTTTTGATCTAGATCCATGTATGATATGAAGTGTATGTGTTAAAGGGGTCCTAGTCAAATATCCCGAACGTCACTTTAAGTGTCGGGGTATATATATACCTTTTCCACCAAGGAAAATGAAGGAGTTGATTTCATAATAAACATTTCACTTTTCTATTTTCTCTCCTATCTCACTTTCTCTCTTCTTTCTCTCTTTAGGAAATCATCTCACTCTCTTTTTATATTTCTTGATCTAGATCTGTGTATGATATGAAGTGTATGTGTTAAAGGGATCCTACAGATGTCACCTAGACGCTACATCATCCGTAACCTAAATCAATCAGTCATATTACATATTGTAAGAGAAAATTTGATAAAAATTGAAAGTTGATTATGTATATATCTGTAATATAATAAATATACTATTCATTCGGTACACCAAAACAACCATGTTATGCATCATTGAACTTTTCTCTAATTTAAGTTATTTAGCTTTAACTTTGATAATTTCTCATTACAAATTTTTTAATGTTATAGGTCGTCTAAAGCCAAGTTTGACATATCCTATGTTTGGTTTTTCATATTAAGGAAACATTTTTCTACCCACACCTATGTAATTGTTTATTTTCCATAGAAGTAAACGCATACTTTAAGAAATACTCCCTCCGTCCCATTTTTATTGTCCACGTTTCCTTTTTAGGATGTTTCAATTTAATTGTCTACTACTAAAAATAGATAGGGAAGTTTGATCAAGTTTACTATATTACCCTCGTTTGAAATTATTATTACAACCTTTAAAGAACACTTTAATTAATTAGCTAAGGGTAAAAATGTCATTCTGTCAAAAAGTAAGAAAGAAAAAGCAGTAATAAATGCATTTTTCTTAAACTGTATGTTTTTTGTCGGGGGACAATAATTTTGGGACGGAGGGAGTAAAAATTAGAAAATAAAACCGCGCAAGGGTACCGCAGGAAATGCATCACTACATATATGAGTACCTTAAAACATATGACAATTCAATACACAATTAAACACATACACTTGCAGAGCTCCTTGGATAATCTTGAGGTACATTTTTCGTAGTTTACTTTTAGTTATCGATCTACTACGTAATTACTTTTCATAATATAACGTTGTAAAGTGTGTTTTTGTGTAAACTACGTTATTGATATGAAAAACATACTTTTTGTATGATCGCTATGTTTTTGTACTTATGCGATAGAGAGAAGTTATATTACCGTATATAGTTCTGCATGCACTGACCCAAAACCAATCCATTATTAGAGTTTACTTTTTAGTTTTACTCTTTTAAGATTGTACATAAGCTCATCTATCGTCACAATTAGATGGATTCAAAGTTAACTGATTAACGACCGATGACCTAGAGCATATGAGTTAATCTACTAATGATAAATCTAATCAATCTATGTGATCTGCGAACAGTGTCAAGAACGCGAGTGGGTTTGGGTCAGCATGGTTGCTATGAGTCGAGTTTCTTTTCTTTTAAATTAAACCGCAAACAAAATTTTCGCTTCTTTTACGAGTTACACAAAAATTTGTTTATAGTTAGTGTCAATTTCATATTTCCCTAATTTAAAAATCAAAATACCGTATTTACATGTTTTAACTTGATGACCTCACAAGAGGTAAAAGTCAAATACTCGCCCACCCAAGAACCTGAACAAGGAAAACCCCTCCGTGCGAACCATATACAATAAAGCAATTTTTTTTTATATGCGACAATATTGCATTTGAAAGAACAAATTAGCGTAAGTAATTAACAAAGCAGGAAGCTAAAATTTTCATGAGCTAAAGTTAAAAGTGTTTATGTTAATTGCAGAACCATTTCTCAACACCGTATTTGGTTTAAGCAACAAAAGCAGTGATGGGCTATTCTGTTTATACATCGGTGGCTTTGATTATTTTCTTAATTGGGGTTAGTATGGCGTGTTGCTTTATTAGAACGTCTCGTGATCAACCCCAAGCGACGACAATCCCTCAATATACCGCACGACCTCCTGCACCACAATATGGAGCGCAACCTCTTCAAGCACAAACGTTTCCCAAATAATAAACGAAGTCTATAAAATTTGCAAAAGTTGTTATGGTTTGATTATTGTTTACCCTTTTAACTCTTTGTTTGGAATGGTTTTTTTGTTGCTCAGTGTTTAAATTTGTTTTTAACTTACGGGACTTGTAAAAGCATTTTGTATTTGACGTTAAAACTTAAAAGTTTGGTTCTCCCGGCCTCTTTGCGTGTATAGATTGCTAACTTGCTACTAGTATATATCAATATATGTTTTTAATATTTTAGTTTAGTTATATTGTAACCCTTGTTCCATTCATATTTTGAGGAACTCATTTCACTCACACAATTTGTTTATCTAACAGACACGATCATACATTAAAAAACATGAACTTCCATCCTTTTCATCTCATTTTTTATAATTAAAACCCACTTTCAATCTTTTTTTTAAAAACAACATTTTCATAAACCTTAAACGGTTAACTTACATAAATTGCATCATGCCGAACATTTTAATCATATTTAGAAAAAAAGGAACTTTTATATAGTTACAACAAAACTTTTTTTTTTTGTATTTTGTATTTTGTGGTTTTTTCTCGATGTAGTATTTTGCCCAAGGTTATAAATAGCGTGAAGCATGGCGTGGCGGCATAGCCAAGCCTCAAGCTTTAGCGTGAGGCGTTGCGTCATAGCATTTTTAAGGCGTGACTCAAGGCGGCAAAAAATATTTATAGACTGGTCAATATTAGTTAGCTACTAGGCTTAAAATTGAGTTATGGAGTTACTAAGCCCGAATCTCATAGAACCTAAATCATTAATACTTGTAAATAAGCTCAAGTCCATGAAATCTTTTAAAAGCTTCAAAAAAAGGTGCGCTATAGCGCGCTTTATCACGCCTTATCGCGTTTTATTGCACGTCACGCCTAGAGACGACGCCTTGGCCTGTTTCGTAACGTAGAGGCCACGCCTCGCGCTATGACGCCGCTATAGCGCGCTTTTTAGAACCCTGATTTTGCCTCATATATCACCCGCGATATAACACTAATCTGTAAATTTTAACAATCAACATGCTTTCGTAAAACGAACTACAAATGACTCATCGTTTTTGGGATTGAAAGATACACATCTTTAGCTTTCCAACCATGTATCACACATAGTTTTTGAACTTCAAAATCAATACAGTTAATACATAGAAATTGGATAAAATAGAAGATTTTTTTTATAGTCAAACCCGCTTGATTTATCACATGTGATATAACATTAATCTGTAAGTTCGAACACTAAACATTATGTCCTGAAATAACCATAAGTATTTGTGTAAAAATTCAAATACTTACTCGTTTTTGGCATTAAAAAAATACACGTCTGTAGCTTTTCAACGAGTAATTATTTGAATTAACCTTGAGGTCTTGGGTTTAAACTCAGGGGAGAAAATTAATCCCCCATTGGCCACGGAGGTTCACATGCGTCGACTTCGGGCTATCCAAAAGGGTAGTCGCCCTGGGATTAGTCGGCTCGCAATGTCGAGTTGAAAACCCATGTATACCAAAAAAAGAAAAAAACATAATTCGTGAACAACCAAATCAATACAGTTTATTCATATAAGTTGGATGAAACAGAAGATTTTTTTGAAAGTCAAACTCGCTTGACGTATAACATGTGATATAACACTAATTTGTAAGTTTGAACGCTCAATATGCTGTTGTAAAATGAGCATAAGTATTAGTATAGAACTCCAAGAGATTCACCATTTTTTGCATTAAAAAATACATCGTAAGCTTTTAACCGTATATCACACATAATATTTGAACCTCTAAATCAATAGGGTTAATTCATCGAAGTTGGTGAAAATAGAAAAAAATGATTTTCAAAATCGTTTGATATATCACATGTGATATAAATGGGCATAAGTATATGAATACAACTCTAAAATATTCATCATTTTTTGCATTAAAAAATAATACTTATGTCAGTATCTTCTGTCTGCGAATCTAAAATTAGAATTATATCACATGTGATATATCAAATGTGTTTTAATATAAAAAACATATATTTTCTTCAACTTTTATAAATAAATTGTAATAATTTGAAAGTTCAAAAATTATGTGTGATATATGGTGGGAAAGCTAAATATTTGAATTCTTAAATACAAAAAACGGTAAATCATTTTGAGTTCTACACAAATACTTATGTCATTTATACAACAGCGCGTTGAGTGTTCGAACTTACTTATTAGTGTTATGTGACAGGTGATATATCAAGCAAAATAGTGCACCGAGAAAAATAACAAAAAGTCCTAAAAAACCCAAAAAAAAGTTTGCTGAAATTCTATGAAAGTGCCCCTCTATTGAAAAAGAATTGAAGGCTCGTCACGATAGTTTAATTTATGTAGGTTAACGGTTTATGATTTTTGAGATATGTAATTTTTTTTAAAGGGTGAAAGCGGGTTTTAATTAAAAAGAACGGGTGATGGAGGCGGAAGTTGATATCTTTTAATGTATGTTCTTGTCTATTAGATTATATAATTTTGATGGTAAGGATTAGTCATTCAGTATGCAGGAAAATAAGGGGGTGTTTATTAAATTAAATGGTTTGATATAATGGTCATAATTAGCCTCTTATAAGAGAGAGTGAAGCTTTAATGTCTCTCCCAATTAAGAGAGTCTAAGGTTTTGTGCCCACATTTCTTAACGGGTGTTTACTTTCTCCTTAATAGGGAAGAAATGCGGTCCCAAAACCATAGTCTCTTTTAATTGGGAGAGGCATTAAAGCTTCTCTTTAGTCCAAGACCAAGCTCCAGCATGAGATTAAGTGTTTGCTTGGTATAAGTTTTAGAGATAGAGTAGAGAGATAAAGTAAGTATCGGAGTGTGTGTTAACGTGTCATTCGTCGGGGTGAACGCCCATTATTTATACTACCTGGTCTCGGCTCCACGATATGAGTATTGTGGAGACGAGGTTGTCGTTTAGGTGTAGCGTGTAAATCGCCGTTAAGCATCAGCCTTAAGTTTCGGGTCTTAGGTATTCGCGATGTACCAAGTAACCATTGTGGACCATGTATTGTCCCATCCGTACCATGGTTGTCATTTAATGGAGGATAGGTGCTGACCTTCGGTACTCGTCAACACCTCCAGAACTAAGCTAACCTCCGTTAGACATAGACTATCTAGAGGACCATTCCACCGGATGGAGGAGGCCATCTATTATGCTTGGAGAAACATTTCAGAGGATGGTTCCGGAGGAGAGCTCCGGAGTATGTACGTCAACATTCAGGTTATCAGCTACCGCAACTCTCATCCTTCCACCATCAGAAACGCTACCTGAAACTAAGGCATAACATAAATTAGCAAAACACGTCTAAAAAAAATCAAGAAACTAGAAGTAAAAAAAATGTAGTTTAAACTCATTAATGATGAAAGACAATCGACCACTCAGGAACAACAACACTTCGTTGATGTCCTTATCTACAACGATACTATGCCTTCTCAAAGTTGCTATGTAGACAGTCGCTTTATAAGCATCAGTTATGGATCTTTGGACATCAAGAACTACTTTATATTCATCAAGAGCGGGTAATTTACCTGCTGCTGAACACAAGGAAAAAATATTAAAGTTCCTTACCAAAGAGATCAAGCTCACAATGGCAAGACTTGGAAGAAATCTTCAAGAAAAAGAAGATTTCAACACACTTCTTCTCAGTCACATTAACCTTTGACAAGATAGCACGCTCCCCCATCTTGGTACTTGAAGTCACAAATAGGAAATGGCAGCACCCTCCAACTCAGAGAATACTACAGTTTCCTCGTGGGAGAAATCAGAAACACCACCTTTATAACAAGGATAAACAATCTCAACTACAACCATGAACACAAACTTGAGCTTCGCCAACTTAAGCTTTTAAAATAGCTGCAAAGAGACAAAAAAGAAAGGTCACTCTAACAAAAATTACAAATTTAGACTCATATCCTTCCCTATAACCACGAGGGAAAGGAGAAAAACAGGAAATGATTTTCAGTATCAGCATTCTCATGTTGAAATAACACTCAGATCTAACTCTGAGACACACCACTTGCGGACTTTGATAACTTAATTACACAAAGTCCACCATGAAATACAAAGTCTATACACTTTCGACAACGACAAGAAGTTTCAACTAACTTTTTGTTACTTACATCTACTCCTTACGGAAATATGAAGAAGATTCACACTTGGTGTGATTCACAAAAGGCTGAAGATATCACACTACCACACAAACAGGCTAATGCAACGAAAAGTTTGCAACGGTATATTTTTGTTGCAAATTTGCAACCGTAATGCAACGAATTACCAACCGAATTTGCATCGACAAAGAAAATGGTTGCAAATCCGTTGCAAAATATAAACTAATTTCTTTTATATGTATTGTTATTTTTTCCGTTGCAAATAATATAAAATTACAACGGAAATGCAACGAAAGACAAAAAAATAAGTCTAAAAGAAATTACAATTTATTTTCCATTGCAATTCCGTTGCAAATTTTCATAATTGCAACAGAAATGCAACGAAAGACAAAAAATAAGTCTAAAAGAAAGTACAATTTATTTTCCGTTGCAAATTTTCATAATTGCAACAAAAATGCAACGAAAGACAAAAAAATAAGTCTAAAAGTGTCGGTACCGAAACTATATCATTTCACTTCCATACAAATAGGTATGAAACAATGATAAGAAACCATAAGAAAAGAGATAGAAGAAAGAAAGAATTTTAGAGAGAGAAACTAAAGAGAGAAAGTAGGGAGGAAAAAGATGATTGATTACCTTGTGAAAAAAACAAATGAGACCAACTAACCAACTAACCAACACCCTCTCCAAGAGTGGAGAGAGGTATTTATAGTTTCTTACTACCCTAGGGTGACGCCTAGGTGTATGGTTGTTGGGCTGGCTCGGGTTTTGGGCTTTAGCCCGCAACGTCTACAATATTAGATTAAATTACAAGCCCGACTCCCTTTCTAGCCAATTACAACGATTAATAAATAAAGACCGAGTTTCCTTGTTCGACTTAATATTTTGAGGCTAACAATCTCCCCCGAAGCGAGGTCTTTGAATCTTACTTCGTGAGATCAATGAGATTGCTTTTGTCGTTAAGCTCTTGTGATCTTTGTCTCTATCTACGTTGTAGGCTTGTTCCTTCATGCTTTGTGATCTTTGATCTTGAGCCTTTGTCATTGTCTTTAGACTTCGTCTTTTCCGTCCGAGATCTTTAAATCTTTATCCTTCCGTCTTGATCGTCTTTGCCACCTTGCGATCTTGTGTCTTGACCAACATGCTCATACTTTGCATCATCTTGAAAGCTTGCTAACAATCTCCCTTGATAGACTTGATATCTTTGAAGGAAGATCTTGTATATCAGAGTTTGTGCGGAAGTCTTTGTCTTTAATTCTTGAGCTTTCATGATTCTTGAATCTTGATGCTTATAGAATGTCTTTGTAGTTTGAGCATGAGCATGTGGTAATGAATCCGACTTCAGCTGGAATGAGGCATCACCATCTCCATCTTTATGTATCCTGAAATAAAACAGTTAGCAATAAAGCGGGTGGACGAATATGGCTTTGTCATTCGTCTGAATTTGGTTAAATTAACCTCCGGTTCCGTAGGACCGTTTTACAGTATAAATAATGTACCTGTGATCAGGTAGATTTAAAGAATCTCCTTGACAGAGTTTCCAGCTCAAAGCGTAGGGTCTTCTAACACAGATGTATTCGATTTACCATGCTTGC
This sequence comes from Tanacetum coccineum, assembly GCA_026074375.1. NCBI lineage: Eukaryota > Viridiplantae > Streptophyta > Magnoliopsida > Asterales > Asteraceae > Tanacetum > Tanacetum coccineum. The sequence continues at coordinate 9,886 of BQNB010065151.1, read as the reverse complement.
TTGTTCTCATTACCGGAACGTCTCAAAGCAGACAACACGGTAAGAGTGAATCAGATAGTTACTATCTTTCTGATTAGGTCGTCAATTCATTTACTGGAACAAGTTTGATTATCATTGAATCGCACCATCGTTTCTTTCCAGTTGACATAAGTTTTATTCATATAGAATCTCGTAAGTCACCTACCAAGAGCTTGTTTGATGCTAGCTCAAGCAGGATTTCCATTCGTCATTGTAAATACTAAAGAGTATCACTCTGAATGTTCTGGCAGAATCACAAGGATAATGCGTAGGACTCTTGTCAACAGCTTGTGAACTTAATGATGTTCAACAAGTGTTTGTCATGGAATGTGTCTTAATGAGATTTATTTGATGATCTCTTGGCTCTAGAATCGATTAGTGCGTTTTGGTTTTTAGTAATTGGAGGCTGGAGCAGACTGCCACCTATTCAATATTAACTAACTCGGAGTGATCAGGTAGATTCAATATCAGCAATCAACATTGTGATTCTGACAGCATATGTATTGACCCGGTTTCTGCCTAAGTTGTGTGGAGGGCTTCTTTCTTTTCACCCTTTATCTATACATTTCTTTTTAATTCTTCAACCCCTTCAATGCTTACCAAGACGTCATTACTAACACCGGTTTCTACCTAAAGTTGTGGTGGAGGGCTATATTTTCTTTTTGTCACTAAACCCTTTATCCTTACATTTCTTTTTAATTCTTCAACCCCTTCAATGCTTACCAAGACGTCATTACTAACACCTTGTTGTTGAATGTTTCCAATGTCAACTCAGTCTTAGTCCGGCATTTTTTCCATTACACATTCTTCCCAATCAATCCTAAGAACAGTAAATTTTCTAACTATGGAGTTTCCTTGGGTAGATCCCAACTGGTTTTCTGGTTGATTCTTAGGACAAATACCGAAACTTACCACCTTATGACTTCAGAATCTCGTGAAATAAGATGTTTAGGGTATGAGAATCGTAACCATAAACCTTTTCCGAATAGCACATTGAGTCTTATAGATACACATTTTAATTATATTATTCTCCCTTATTTTAAATTCTAAACACTTAGTTTTTGAAATACTGTGTGATTAAAATTTGTCTTCGAAAAGGCCATGAAAAAAAAATTTGAAGGCTTAGCATGAGTTAATTGGAACTGTTTCAATCTTGCTCCCCCTCAATTTTTACATAAGTTTGACACCAAAAAAATGAATACCAATTGTAAAATCGATATAAAATTGAGTTAAACACTTAGTCATCTTTGGTTATTAAGAGACTTTTTGGGAAGGTTTGAATATATAAGAATGTCGTTAATATAATGAGTATCCAAACTCATTAACTTTGTTTTTTGAAAAACTCCCCCTCGAAAGATGGAGTGTTGACACTCAATTGTTGAACGATTATGATCGTCAGTGAGAAATTCTTGAAAATTAGTTCTACATTTTGAAAAACATCATGTTAGAAGACTTCTCTTCCAACTCTAAGGTAAGCGCACTTATGCGTACACTATCCTTTTTCTTGAGCTCAAAACTTTGAATGTCTTGTATGTGGAAAAGAACAGCTCAAGACCGAGAAAAGTTGAATTTCTCATGTATGAAAAGTTTATCTTTATAGATAAACATTCCTTTATTGAAGTTCGGGTTATGTACTGATATTTGCACATAAGCCATTAAGAAAAATTAGAAATGACATGTTTTGAAAGCATTTGAAACTCCTGTTCGAACTTCATTTACACGCCCGTGTCGATATTAATCAACATTTCTAGGTACGTAAATGTTATCGATTCCAAGAGACATGTCGAGAAGAATATTTTTTGAAACATTTTCTGATTTTTTTGATTTTGTATTTTCTTTTTGAAATTTTATATTTTTTTTGTATTTTTCTTTTTTTCAAAAATATGTACATGTTGATGTTTGATTAGGTATCAAGCAGATTCTTTTGTCAGAACCTCTAGTTCTGCTGGAGTCAAACATCTCATACCAATTCGTCAGATACTGAAACCTTTCTTCGTGAAGGGCTTTAGTAAACATGTCAGCCAATTGGTATTTAGTTATGACAAAATGCAATTCAATTATACCATTTTCAACTTGTTCTTTGATGAAATGATACCGAGTATGGATGTGCTTGGTACGGGAGTGCTGCACGGGGTTGCATGAGATTGTTATGGTTGACTGAGATCGCAAATACAACAGGTATTGTTGTAGATGAGCCATAATCCTTAAGCTTGTGTCCTCATCACATTACTTGAGCAACAACTGCAGATAACGCACCAGCTTACTCACCTCTGCGGATGACATTGCAGTACAGTCCTGCTTCTTTGACATCCAGCTGACTAGCTTATCACCTAGGAACTGTATTCCTCCAGAAGTGCTTTTGCGTGTATCAATGCATCCGGCATGGTCGGCATTTGAAAAAACTGTTAGTTCAAAGCCTAAACCCTTCGGATACCGGAGTCCCATGTGAATGGTACCTCTTAAGTATCGAAAAATCCTCTTAACCTCTTTTAGGTGTTTTTCAGTCGGTCTTGCTTGATATCTTGCACAATAACATACAGCTTGCACTATGTCTGGTCTACTAGATGTCAGATACATGAGTGACCCAATTTTGCTATGGTAGTCAGTTTGGTCTACGGTTCACCACTCAAGGTCTGCATCTAATTTAGGTTTTGTAGCCATTGGTGTAACCAATGCTTTTTGTCCTTTTCCATACCATGTTTTTCAGAATCTCTAAAGTGTATTTGGCCTGATTGATAAAAATACCGCGTGGGGATTGGTGGATCTGAAGTCCTAAAAAGAATTTCATTTCCCCCATTAAGGACATCTCAAATTTACTGTGCATTAATTTTTCAAAACGTTTTGAAAATTTAGGGTTTGTGGAACCAAAAATAATGTCATCACATAAATTTGCACAGTAGAAATGTCCATCCCCGTATTTATCGGAATAGGGTCGGGTCAATGATACCTTAAGGTAAAACCTTTGAAATCAGAATTTTGAAGAGTTCAACATACCATGCTCTCGGAGCTTGTATTACAAGTCTATAGAGCTTTCCTTAGACAGTTAAACTTTTCTGGATGATCAGGATCAACGAATCCGTCTGGTTGTGCAACATAAACCTCCTCCTTTAATGGACCATTAAGAAATGTCGTTTTTACGTCCATCTGATAAATTGGAAAAGACTTGTGTGCAGCATATGCGACAAAAATCCTGACAGCCTCCAAGCGAGCAACTGGAGCAAATGATTCTTCAAAATCAATACCCTCTTCCTGAAGCATAACCCTTTGTTCACAATTCATGCTCTGAGCCGAATTACAGTTTGGTCTTCATCCTTTTTGTTTTTCCAACCACTTTCTAACTTGATGAAGTTCTGCCAAAAAGGTTTTGTCAACGATTTCCCCAGACGTTGTAGTATATCAAACTGATGAGTCTCCTGCATTGCTTCTTCCATGCAAATCAAGCCCTTGCTTCCTTAATGTTTTTCGGTTCAACAATACTCACGGTGAGTGCGAACATACACATTCATGATCTGTTTACAAGTTGTCGTCTGTTTGCACTGCTTGGGATTAGATTTCCACGCACTGAATTAACGGGTGATCTTTTGTCCATCGGTATTCTGAATCTTGAGGTTGATTGAAGGTATGCACATTTGAATTACCAATATTGCTTGAGGAAGACTCAGCATTTTCTTGTACCGGTGTACAGAAAGGATTGGTAAATTCTGCTTGATTATCGTTGTTTTCCTCAGCATGAACATTTGTAGGAGTTGATGGTTCTGATGTAGGGTGAATATTCGTTGAAGGGTGTGTGTCTTGTTGACAGAATTATCCGGTAGGAGAAGAAGACTTGTTGACACGAGAAGTACCATCATTGAAAAATTCATCATACAAAGGACCGAAAAGAAGATCCAACTCCTGTTGTGATGGAGTTGTTGTATCTGCTGAAGGAGAAACATTTTGTAGTTCTGGTGCGGGGTCAGGGTTGTCATAATCTGACGCCTTTTGTCATTGGGGAACAAGGCCTGAAGTGTCATTAGCAACAGACGTCTCTGACATCTCTTTGATCTCATCAAATCTGAGATGGATGGATTCAACTATCAACCTTGTTCTCTTGTTGTAGACACGATATCCCTTTGACTGAGTGGAGTATCCCACCAAAATGCACGGATCCCCTTTTTCTTTCATCTTATCCAAATTTTCACCATCTCTTGTTAAGTAACAAGTGCAACCAAAGATGTAAAGGTGTTTAATTGAGGGTTTCTATCATTAATGATGTGATATGCCGTTTTCTCATAAGTTGGGATGATGATTGATCTGTTTTGAGTATAGCATGCGGTTGCAATTGCTTCAGCCCAAAAGAATAAAGGAAGTTTAGAAGCCGATAGCATCGTTCGAGCAGCCTCAACGAGAGTGTGGTTTTGTCTTTCGACAACGCCGTTCTGTTCAGGTGTTCGAGGAGTAGAAGTTTGATGCTCAATTCCTTCTTCTTTAAAGAATGCATTAAGTGTCTTGTTTAAGAACTCAGTGCCTCTGTCAGTGCGAACAGAAATTACTAGGGCTTGAAGATTTCTTTGGATCATCGTGAGAAAGTCTTTTAAAACTTCTGGTGTTTCATCCTTGGAACGTAGAAAGAGAGTCCAAGTGTATCTGGAGTAGTCGTCGACAATTACCAGAATATATTTCTTCCCATTTATGCTTGCAACCCGCATTGGACCACATAAGTCCATATGAAGCAAATTTAACCATTCCTTTTTGAACAGGAATAGTTCCTTTGACTTAAATGAACTTCGTTTTGCTTTACTCACTTCACAAGAGGAACATAGTTGATCCTTGACATACTTTAGTTTTGGTAAACCAATCACAACATCTTTCTTTGAAAGCAAGTTGATGTAGTCGAAGTTGAGATGAGAAAGTTGGTATGTGCTTAATTACACATACCTTTTTCCATTAAAAACGAGCTTAAATGACCAAAAACAGACAAAAACTGCCAAATATATGTTGTGTTATGCATTTGAGTATTGTGCAGAAACGGATATCACACAAAAGAGATCGAAAAACAAAGCCAAAAATGATAACTGAGCACGAAATGGAAAAAGTTGAAAAGAAGAAGCCAAGTCAAAGACAAAAAGTCACAGAAATGTCACGACAGTATCAATAGTCAAAGTCAACCTAACAAAGTCAAGTCAACTCTGAGAAACTGAAGCAGAAAATACAACTTGAAGGACCACAAATGCCAAATCCCTAAGTTGTTGCTAGAGATAAAAGACTACAAGGGCTGAAATTGCTATTTATTTGAAATATAACTTTAGGGGCCAAACCTGCCAAGCCCCTAAAGTCATATTACCACTAGGACTGATTTTGCAATTAAAGATATAAGGTTGAGGGGGCATTTCTGCCAAACCCTCAATCTTATATAACCATCAAGGACAAATTTTGCAATAAGAGAGTAAAGGTTGGAGGACCAAAGTTGGCAACCACCCAAACGTTACCCTGTTACCCACAAACCAAATTTCCCGCCCATTTTAAACCAATCCCAAGTCACGAGTCTTCCCCTCCCCTTTTACCCTGCTTCACTCAACAAAACCCATGGACAAAGCATCCTTCCCCTCTCCACTACCACCATAACCCAAGAAAAGATTGCCAACTTGGCAATCTCACATATTTCGAGCAAAACCAACGATGGTGATGATGATCCGAACATACACAGGACTTGATCAAGGGCCAAGGCTGACTTTTGGGGCTTATTACTCACTAGAGAAGCACAACTGAGCTCTTTTGCCTCAGTGAAGAAACACAAACCAAAGAAATGAAGACTTGGGTTTTTCGGGTATAAATACCCAACCCAATGTAGCCAATAAATCATCTTTTTTCTTTTCAGCTTATTTTTAAGTAATTTTTAGCTTAATTTTCCAAGTATTGTAACCTATTTTCAGTTTAATGAAAGTTTGAAGAAATTTAAGTAATTCTGCCCTGTTTTTAATATTTATTTACTTGTATTAAATAGGTTTAAAAAGCTCTAAAAAGCCTTTGAAAATCTCCTTTTAACTGTTTCAAACTTAAGTGAAGAAGCTCATTAGCTTTGTGTTGCTTTAAGTTCTTATTTCACCCAAAAATATAAAATAATAAAAAAAATCTGTCAATGCAAGGAGCATAGCATATTGTGGATGGCTATGGTTTTAGAGTCTCATGGGAGACAATAGGAGTGATTAATATTGCTTGAATTCAAACAAGAAAGCCTTGAGAACTTGTGAGTTCCTTATTTTCATTTTCTTAAGAATCTACTGTAGCATAGCTTAATCATAGCTTATTGTGCTTATTTTCACCTTTTCCTGCTAACTTGTGCTTATTGACATTATCTTTTATTATTTAGTATACATGCATTGTCCTTGTCCCCTTGTTTCATTATTTTAGTTGAATTTGCCTTAAAAAGCTTAAATCTGCCCATTTCTTGTTTGCTTATTGTATCTGCTTATTTCCATGGTTTAAGTTCCTCATTAGGTCCCTAGTAAGCTAATAAGCATCTGGTATTAAGGCTTTATTTGTTAAAAATCAGTTTAATCAGCTTTAAAAATCCAATTTCAAAGATAAAGGGGTGTTTGGCACAAGGCCAAAGTGGGTCAGAATGGTTAGGAAAATGGGTTAAAGTCACTGAGCCAATTTTGGTTAGCAAAATTAAGTAGTTTTGAACTTCTTTTTTAGGTGTCATTGTTCAAATTTCATTTTCAAGATCATAAGTTTGCCATGGTTTGAGTCTGCCAAATTTTCAATCACTAGAATTGTTGTTTTTTGATCACTAGTATAAAATTAGTGTATGCTTCCACTTTCCTGTTAATTTTGAGTGTTGAGGTGCTTTAAGGTTGATAGAAGAGTACCTGCATTGTTGTTTGTGGTTTGACAATTTCTGTCAAAACAATTTAAGTCACAAAAAGTCCCATTTTTAAGCTACAATTTAGATAAGCCATGGTGTGTTTTAGGGTTTGAAACCTCTTGCACAAGTTCATTAGCAACCATTCTCAATCAGTGTGAGCTTAATTTGTATTTCCAAGTTTATTTGGTGGCTTAATAATAGGATTGTAATAAGCCCTTTCCAAAGGCATAAGCCTCCCCTGGTGCAAAATAGCTACTTTCAAGCTGCTTTTCCTGGCTTATTTGTTGAATTCGGTTTAGGCTATTGGGCTTTCTAAAAAGCCCATAAGCTCTTTTTCAAGACCTAGGAGTTTCAAGCATTAAGACTTTCTCTAGGTGGCTTATTTATAAGCCCAAAGGTGCCCATATAACAACCCAAGAATTTTCATCAACCTATTTTACTATTATCACAATTATACAGGGAAATTTTTCGCGCGCTTTATACATTACTCGTAATGACATATCTCATATGTCCCATTGTAACTTGGAAACCTATCTATGGCAATCCTGTTTTCATATATGTCAAGCAAACATCATAACATGTCAAATCAATATCATAATATCATTATTACAAGGTACATTATTCCTATAATGTACCATTTGTAACATCATATCAAAACTGGCTTTAAACCATTATCAGATGCCCTAAACCCTAATCTTATGGAAGGGTTAACCCCTAAAGTGAATGCACAAGCTACTAAAGCATATATACAAGTAATATAACATTTCAATTGAAATATAAACTCCCTACAAGTCAAGTACAAGCTTTCAAAGCATAATATACAAGTCATTAATGCACGATATCCAAAATAGCCGTTTTACCTCCGTACAAGCTACTATACTTATTCTACAATGTGTAAACCCTAATTATTCTATTCATAAGCCTTCACATACATATTTACACTCAAAACCCTAATTTAAAACCCTAAACCCTAAAACCAGCTAGTTTCTAAACCATGACCCGTTTATTAATTATTATCCATTTTAAACCTCAACCAACACTCAAATAAGTTGTAATAACTTATTTCACAATCATATCAATCCTATTCCATCATTATTTCATAATCCTACTTCAATTATACAAGAATCGAATCCAAGAAACCCTAAATGAGCCCTAAATGATCACTTAACCCGTTTTCTTGTTTTTAACCCATTCAACCTCAAATAAGCAATCTCATAGACTATTGTAAACTCATAATATGAGTTTACAAATCATTAACCATCAGTATCTATCATTTCTTTGACAATATACTTGAAATAGAAACCTAGAAAACCCTAAAAGTCCATTACATGCCCTAATTCAAACCCATGACTATTTCAACCCATTCTAAACCAAACCACTTATCATTTTTTGTTAATTATCCAAAATACAAACCTTGTAAACACATATTAACATTTACATTACAAGTATATTCAAAATTTAAGCATTGAATTCCCTAAAAACCCTAAATCGTGCCAAATGATACCCGCGGCCCCATTTCTTCATTTTAGACTCGTTTTAACCCAAACCAATTCCTAATCTTTGCTAGTTTACCTTTATTTTAAAGACCTTAAGAACATATTTTATCAATCCTTAATCATTAAACACGAAATACCACCAAGAAAACTTGTGAAAATCTTTGCCGAGTCTAAATCTGACCCGCGGTTAACATTGCCTCATTTTGACCTATTTTGACTTAACCCATGTGCAAACCACCTCAATAGACTCCTTCTAGATGACCTTAAGCTAGTTATCCAGCAGCTTAGACCTTTCCATGGCCAAGAATGAGGCCACATGACCTCTCTTTTATCCAATAGCAGCCGCGGTAGCCCCATGTGATTCCAACACTTCAATCTAAGTTTCTAGGCCTCCACATCTGAGTTTATAGTTGGTACACATCTTCTCCTAGTCCCTACATGTGTCAAGAGCAGATGTTTAAAGGCACATGACCTTCTTTTTGCTCTAATCAGCCGCGGACACCACAAGAACCAAAACCACCTCCATCAACCTCCACCTAGAACCATAGCCTCTCCAACACAGCCCCTAGACTCTACACATCATATCCTCTATGTCCTAACCTGATCACTAAAATTTCTTGGCCTCTAAGGGTTGGAAATGCTATAAATAGGGGTCTTGGGCACTACCCGAAACGACCCATTTCCACCATTTTTGATCATTGAAGCTCAAACCCAGGTTCTATCAACTTCATATCTGCTCATGTAACATTATAATGTTCATATGATCTTGATAAAATCATAATATAAAGCTTTGAACTCAAAAACCTAAGTGTTATGCCTTTTTGATCCAAAATCGTACACCCGAAACCCTAATTTTGCGTTTTTCTTAAAACTAAATGTTATAATGGTTAAATATTGTTATAATCTATCCTAGCATGCTTAACTAATGTTAAAATAACCATTTTATTGATTAATGAAGGAATTTGAACTTAGAATCCACACATTTACGTTTTGAAACCCTAATATGACCCGTTTTGCTTCCTAGCTTAACAAATCGTTATTTTAAACTTGTGTTGCGTTAAAACTTCATATTTTAGTTTATTATAACTTATAAATGTCTATTGAAATGTTAAACTAAGCTTGCATGGCAATTTGGACATGTTTTGTAATTATAATCCATGCAAGGGATATATATCGTAACTTTCTGAAACTTATAACTAAAGGGGCTGAATATGTCATTTTATCAAAGTTATAACTATAGGGGTCTATTATGTCACTTTTCAAAGTACAAGGTTTACTTGGTATATCTTTAAAACTTAAAGGACCAAAGTCGTAAAAATGCAAACTCCAAGGACTATTCTGCAACTTTTCAAACCCTAGGGTCTAAAATGTAACATTTTGAAAAAGTATAAAATCATATATAAAAAATTATCTGACATAACTTTAATTAACGCTTCTCGTGCGTAACATTTCCAGATATTGAATAAAACGCTTAAAACCGATCATCCGAAAGTTATATTGTACCACAATACTAGAGAGCTTCATA
>BQNB010065150.1:0-35044 GCA_026074375.1 Tanacetum coccineum | reverse complement strand
TTAGATTATACTTCCTATATATATTTTATATTTTATTATATATTATATATATTTTAAGGTGTAGTTTTGACGGATCACTAGACTTGAAATCATTAGTAAATGAAAACTTGTGCTAATCTCAAGTAGATTTTAAATATGCCGAGTTGGATTTTATATGGCTAAGTGTTCGCGAATTTCTTTATTAGAAAATTTAAATTGTGAAGAACAAGAGATGATAGTGTTATTTATAAGTCATGACATTAAACGTAGAATAGTTGGTTTTCTTTCAAGCTCATAAGTTTTAATTGTGGCTTTTTCTCCCATTAGCTTGTTTCACTTCTATTTAAATGTTTAATAAATAGAGTTGTATGGTTTTTTGGTTAATAATTAGCTAATAGAAGTTTTCTTTAGTTCCTTTGTAATTAGGATGAGTACACATCAGGAATACTTAATTTGGCATATTATATGTATCATAAAAAGAAATATTTTACTTATTCCTTAAAGAGCCTTAGGGTATATGGGATAAGTAGAATTCAATAATAATCCGAGACTGATAAAAGTTTGATGTATCTTGCCGGCTCACAACCGATGTTACAGCCTTCTAAAAGGTCAAAGAAGTTACCGAAGTCGAAATATGATTGCTACATCTTATCGGAGGCGTGGCCGATGTTGTAGCCCTCTAAAGGACTAAGGTATAATAATGTTGCTTAAGTTTTGTCTTACTTTGTGCCTTAAAGAGCCTAAGGGTATATGGTGCAAGTAAGATTGGTCCATTCATGTCTTAAAGAGCCTTCGGGTATATGACTTAAGTAAAATCTTGAGATACAAAAGTAGGATTTGCGGGAGGAAAAGTAAGTACACAATTAGTATTTATGAGTAGTGTTAGTGTCATGACTTGTAATTGACAATGATCTTGTTTTTAAGCTTAGCATGGGAAAAGTGAAAAATCAGGGATGATGAAGTTATCTTTTAGACACTTAATTGTGCTTTTTATTCTATGATCCTAAAAGTTACCAATGAGGTAATGAAAACAATACATTATGTCAACACAAATAAGTTGTAGTTAGGTAGTTAATTATCAAGAAAAATCATAAAAAGAGAAAAATCTTTGAAAATGGGAAATCGGTATTTGGTTATAAGGCATGTGATATTGCGTGAGGACACACAATCGTTTAGTTTGGGGAATTTTGATAAGTGTAAAATACACATATCCGTTAATACCTAAATTAACCCAATTAAACTCAAAACAGTCCAAAAATGGCAAAAAGGTGCTTGTATTTGTGTTTTGTGTATGCAGGTACGGATATATCAAAAATCACAAGAAAACAGTCAAAAAACGGGCAAGCGCGGACACGAGAACGGAAGAGTGTACAAAAGCCAGAAGCAATGATCAAGCCTTAATCAAGCTACAGTCAAGCAAAGCCAAGGAAATTCAAATCTTCAGTCAAACAGTCAAGCAACAGTCATAATTGGTCAAGAAAGTCAAACTATGGTCAACCTTGGTCAAACCATAAAAAGACAAAATCCCAATTTTACCATTTTAATCCCTCAACTTTCAGAAAAGTCCACAATTGGTCCTTTAACTCTTATTGGGCCTCAAAACCCTAAATACCCTACCCGGATACCATTAAACCAAAAACAAACCCAAGGCCCAAACCTTAAGCCCATGTCCCTAGCCCATTACCCTTTTAATAAAGCTACAAGGGCCAAACTTGCAATTTTCAGAAGATGTTTATAACTAGAAAAGAGAGAATAAAAGAGAGGGACTTGTCTTGTAATTAGGCCAAAGTTTTTAAAACGAATTCAGTTAAAAAATAAAAAAGGCGCCAAAATTACCCCTCTACTATTCATTATCGTCCTCAAGTTTTCACCTAGGTAAATCATGGGGCTTTATCAAATTGAGGGAGAAATTAGGCAATTCAAAGGCTCCTAAGGATTATGGAACGGATAAATCAGTCAAATTAAAGCCTTCATTAACTCAAGATCAAGCTCATGCCACGTCAGCAATGGTGAAAGCACAAAGGGGTGTGGGTTTTGCACTAGATCCTCTCACAGAACTAGCACAACATGTCACATCAAAGAATGACATGCTGGCAATCCTCAGGTGTCCACAATGTGATCCAACGGCTCAAGAAAGAGATCAATAATGAATGAAAAATGAAGGGAACGGATTGAAAGCTTGGAAAGAGACTCAAGAGGCTAGAAGGATCCAAGGCAGGCTATAAATAAGCCTCACACTCTTCACACACACATACGTAGCTTGTAGGACTAGTTTTTAGCTTAAATTTACTCTTAGCTTAATTTTGTTTTAAATCTTGTAATTTCCTTTTAAAAAGTTGTAATCCAGTTTTCTATTAATGAATTTAGAAGTTTTTAATCTCTTTTAAGCTCCTTTGTTTACTTAAATCTCATTCACCTTTCCTTGTTAAGCTAAAAGTCAATAAGCTCTCATAAGCTCATATTTAGCTCTAATAAGTCTATAAGCTTATTATGGAGCTTAATTGAACCTAATCTTACCTTAATATCTTAAATCAGCTTAATAATACCTTAATACCTATGCAAATTGAATTGTAGAAAGCTAAAGGAAGTTGGTTGCAATGGAGGACCAAATAAACTTAACTCCTAGCTTATTAATAAGCTAGGAGAGCTTGTAGCTGCTCTTAATTGAGACCTTTTGTTTAGCTAAAGGTTCAAGTAAGTTTCTCTTTTCCTTTTTCTCTAATTTCAGTTTAAACTGCTTAGTTATAGCTTATATGCTTATTATTGCTTATTTGCTTATTCTCTTTGCTTATTAGTACTTATTTGTGTTTAGTTTAGCTTAATAATCTTAGATGTTCATCTGTTTTTGCTTTTGATAGTTTAGATCTTTGTTTTTCATATATTTGTCATAAAACTCATAAAAAACCAAAAATATTAGAATAGATTCTTAGATCTTGCATTCTAGCTCAATTCAGTAGTTTAATTTTGCTTAAATTAGTTGTTAAAAGCTCCTAGTTATCTGGTTTCATAGCTTTGTTTGTTAGGTTTCAAAATTAGTAGCTTAATCAAATCTGTCATAGTGATAAAGGAGTGTTTGGTTTATCATAGTTTGACCACAATAAGTCAATTTGATTTGTGCAAACACTTTGAGTCAGTTGAGTTTTTCTAAGATATTAAGTTTCCAAAAGATTTCAGAGGTTAGATTGCTAATTTGAAAAAGTTATGGCTTATTATGTTGATTCTAGCACCAGGGGAGTTTTCAGTTTGAGCTTTGATTGTTTCAGCTTAATTCAAGGTCTTTGAGCCTTTGATTTTCCTTGAATTGTATTTGTACACTCTTAAGGAGTGTGTCCAAGTGCAGGATTACCCTTAAGGTAACCTGCACTATTGGTTTTTGCTTAAGTCAAGTACATCAGTACTAACTAATAAGTTAGTACTGCTGTTACTTTTAGCTTGCTTTTAACTAAGGGAATTTAGGATTTAGCTTTTAAAATTGAAGTAGGATATAGTCTAGTTATAGCTTAATATAGATTAGTGCTTAGTTCTCATTTTGTAGCTTATTTCTTTGCTTAAGTTAGTTTTAAAAATCACCAAAACAGTCAGTACATACTGACTTAATACTCAGTACATACTGAGTATTTAAGCTGATTTCAAGCTTAATTTTAAGCCATCTCTTGTAGGAATTAGAACCTCATCTGTTTAATTTTTATAGTTTAGACATAGCTTAATATAGACTAGTGCTTATTTTTCATTTCCAGTTAAGTTTACTATAGTACAAAGTTGTTTGAAAGTAGCTTAAACTGCCAAAAAGCCAAAAATAGTACTTAGGAATTTTAGAATCTTAATTTGTTAATTTAGCTTATGATTCTAGATTTTATAGCTTATATACATAGATTATAAGTAGTTTAATAAGTCCTTTAAAGTTTTAGAGTCCAGTTTAGCTTTTTAAGGTTTTTAGCTTATTTGGATTTTGTGCTATTTTGCCTTAAGCTGTTCTTCAACTTTGCTCTTTAAAGCTTTTAGTAATAAGTTGTTTTTAAATCCTAAGTGCTTATTAGGACTTAGTGTGTAATCGGGGTTGGTCCTCAGGTGATCAAAAGTGTAATTTTCAAGTTTAGTTTTTGTCACTATTAGTCCCTGTCCTTTAAACAGTTAGTCCTTGTCAGTTTTCTTTTTATTTATTTTTTATTAAAAATTAGGTTAGTTTTTAATTAATTTAATTAAGCTTTATTAAAAAGTGAAAAATTAGGGCTTTTAATTTTTATTGATTTCTGCACTTTTTCTTTTTATAGTGTAATTTTTATAAAAATTTTAGGATTAATAATTTTTATTTTATTTTTTTTTAAATTTTTTAAGTTTTAATTAGTATAAATCTTTAAAAAATCAATATATAAAAATCTACAAAACAAAAATATTAAATTCTTTTTTCTAAAATTTCTTTTTACTATTTTTTTTTATAAAAATAAATTCATTATTTCATATTTTTATATTTGTAGGATTTAATTAGTTTTTAATAGATTCTAATTCATAAAAATTTCAAAAATAAACAAAAAAAATATTTTTCTTTTTCCTAAAATTTTCTTTTGTCTAATTCTAGGTTTAGAAAATTAGTTTGCATTTTTAGGACTTAATTTTGATTTACTTGTTTAATTGTCGCGTTTTATTTGTTTCCCGTTTTCCTTTTTAAATTGTTTAATTGCTTTTAATTGCTTTTAATTGTTCAATTTTTTTATTATTGCTTTTATTTGGTAGATATAGATCATCAAATCTTTTATTTGCTTATTCAAATCATAATCCAAGCTTAATCGAAGTTTCAATTGCACTAGTCGTTGGGGAAACGACCCGGGTGATCATATTTGCCCGGTTTAATATACGTATTATATATTATATTATATATATTTTTGAGAGTGAATTTTACCGAGGGTAACTTGGTAATTTTCTTAATTGCTCTTAGGTTTATATTATATTGTGATATATTTTAGGTATATAAAACTGCAATCATTTACTTAACTTAACGAAAAGTTAAATTAAAAATGTCAAGTATTTTTCTCTCGTCTTCAACCTCATTATTTCGACGACTAGATTATCTAAAATAATATTGCTAGTAGCTCCCGACGTATCTTAATAATTGTACATTTACAAAACTAGTCAAAATCAAAAAACATTTTTTTTTCTCATATAGGCGGCCCCCTTAAAATTAAGGGGACCTACCGTGTTAATGTGGGTGGCCCCTTTATATTTAAGGGGACCGGCCACTTAAATTACCAAACAGTCCATTTTTCTACAAAACCTATTACCAAACACACCATTTCCAACAGTCCCTCTCCCTCTTTTCTGCTGTGACGAAAACAACAACCCAAAACCATCAAAATTCAAACCTTCAAACACCTATTTGATCAAAATTCGCAAGGGGCAAACACCAACAACAAGATTAACAACCTCTATTGTAAGATTTTCTATACTTTTCTCTTTCAATTTCATCCAATTTTGCTCTTAATCAAAATTGGGCATTTTTCATAATTTTTGTATCTTCTATATTTTTATGATTAGGTTTAGGAAATTCATAACTATAATGATTCTCATAGTCATAGGATTTTAAGATTTTTAATAGGATTGAGTCATAATTTTTTTTGGTTCGAAAATTTGTAAAAAATGTATACATTTCTTTTCGAATTTTTAAAAAAAAAACAAAATTTCATACAATGTTGATTCATGCCAAAAACACGTTAAAATGATTATACATTGACTATCGAAACATACATATCTAAATGCTTATTTTTCGAATCAATGGGTAAAGTTTTATAAAAATAAAGGGGTGTTTGGTTCGTTTCTTAGGATCAATTTTTAGAGTCGAAATGACCATCACTATATTTTTGTCACTTGTATAAACACTAAACTAACTTGTATAAGTCATCAAAATATATAATTCATATATATATATTGATACATTTGATAAAAAGTATAAAATAAAGGGGCGTTTGGTTTAACGTTTTAAAACATAGTGTTGAGTCAAAACAAACACCATTTAACTCTCATCAAGTCAAAAATAATGAACTAATATTTTTCAACAAAATATACAACTTAACGTAATCATACGCATTTTTAGTCAAGTCCATTCTATTGATTAGGGGTGTTTTTGGTCAATTTTTATTTTTTTTTTTTTTTTTTCTAGATGTTGAAATATATAACTAATATATATTCTTTGACACCCTAGATTAAGTGAAAAATAAATTAAGGAACATATGGATTACTTCTTAGGTTTTTATTTTTAGAGTCGAAGTAATCCTTGTCCCACATTTGTCGTTTTTCAAAACTTTATTTTTTTTATTTTTTATTCTTTTAATAATTTATTTCGTTGTTATCTTGTTTAGGTGATAAACATGCCTCGAGCAACAGTTGGTGATACCTCTCTTACCCGTTCTTACATTCCCAAAGTATCCCAAACACCCGGTATTTCTCCTACTATCGCACACTTCTACAAACCTATCAAAAATCGATGCATTCATGAGGGTAGAGTTGTTGATCAACTTTACTACACATCTGATCACATCGATCGTTGTTTTTCTAACATACGTCTCAATTGTCTCTACGAAATTAATGAGCCAATTGTCCCTCGTTTTATTCTAGACTTTTATAGTCAAGTCACTCTTCAAAAAGATGACTCGGGCGTCATTCTTATCTCCTTCATGATTCAAAACGAATTCATCACTCTTTCCCTCTAACAATTTGGTCAAATCCTCATAATTTCATTCAATGGCCAAGCCGTATTCACAAACGAATAGGATCTTGGTTCTCTTGCATACTCCCAAGAAACTGAAGGACCATATCATACCGACCTTCCTACTCCTGAAGAAATTCATCAATTTCTTCAATTTCAACATGTTGACCCTAACCGCAAAATCAAACACAAAAACGTCCTTCTTTTACCAAACCAAGTTCTAACCAAAGAACTTAGACAATACTTGAAAAGATGAAACGAACTCATTTATAAGAATGTGTTTGGACTAGGAGGACACCGGGACCATCTCCCGGCTTGCCTTGCTCATATATTATATTGTATCCTAGCCTAGCAACAATATAATCTTGCTTGTTTCTTTGTCAAAAGAATTGAAAGTGCACGGGCAACTCCTAAAGCCCATCTTCCTTATGGTATGTTCTTAACACGTCTCTTTCGACATGTCATGGAACACTACCCTCATCTTGACAATGGCATCTACGATGTCGTTGATCTAGTCATGCGTCCACTTGCTCTAAGACAAACCTGTCGACCTTGAAGTGATCGTGGAAAAGCCAGTCACTCTGTCTCATCAACTTTCGCCCATCATAACTGTGGATCTTCATCTCACCAAGGAGATGATTATGAGGATGATGGTGCTTCTCGTGCTAGTACCCTATCTCTTACTACTTACCTAAACTCTCTTGAACCTCTCGATTACCAACAATAAGACATTCCCACTTCTTCTTAACAAAATGATGAACTTCTCTTCGAATGTCAAACCGACTTGCTCAATCAAACACAACAAATGCATAAGGAACTTAGAGGTGGATTCAAGTTATTTAGAAAGGCATTGCGAGGAGTCTTCGGCAAGAAAAAGAAGTGAAGATGTTGAATGGTGACTAGCTTGGTAGAATAATTGGTTTAGGACTTTATGTGAACTTATGTTTATGTTTAATTAATTGTGTGATGACAACCCGACTTAGTCAGATGAACTTGAACTTGTTTAGCTTGCTTAGAACCTTTAATCTCTATGAATTATTAGTATGCTCTTATAATTATGCATTCTTATTATATATATTTTTTGTTTGTTGCAAACATACATGATATACTTGATTTCATATATGTTAACATGGGACTTGCTATAAATTAACCACCAAAACACAACATTTCTCACAAAATTATTACAAAAATCAAATTTTTGGTCGTCTGAAAAACACCATATGGGCGGGCCCCTTAACTCATAAGGGCGGTCCCCTTAAAGGTAAGGGGGTCGGCTATTAATATAGGGGACCAACCATCTGATTCACGGATTTTACTGTTTCTTTCTTCTTTTTGACTCTCTTTTACCTAGCCTCAGCTATCTTTACCTAGAAAACTTGAACATATTTTGGAAATTCTTAAACAAATTCAAATCCATTCCATTTTTAAACCTTTCTCATCTAATAAATTCCCTCCAAATGATCACCACCATCTCATCATCTTCTTCATTTTCTATCAACCACCATAAACCACCATGGCACCCACTAGAGCCTCCATTTCCAAAGCCTCTAAAAGACCAAAAATTAACATCATTCCACCAAAACAATTATTTGTGGATTTAACTCATGATGAAACTAAAACCCCATCACCCGAACATCAACTCTCATCCCCTAGTGCTCCTAATGCATCTTCAAAAACACCATTAACCAAATGTACTTTCTCATCCTCCATTGACTACACACCCAAATCACCAACATCATCCACATCACCATCAACCAATGATTACTTAAACTTACCAACATATCCTCCTCCAAGAGTTCCTTCACCACCTCCAACTCAAGATAATACATCAATGGACATCGCTCTCACCCTTTCACCAATTACCCCCATTGATGTCCAATTTAATACGCCATCACCTTCTCTACCTATCTTTGTCATCCCATACCTTGGAACCTTCTTGAGGCACATGGAGACTCATGTTTGTGTTGCATTCCACACCGTTACCTCTTAACTTTAGATTGAGAGATGAACTCCAATACATGTTTTTTCCTTAACATAGGACACATGCTTCTCACAACCTCCACCACCAATTCAACATCACTACCACACTTTCACCAATCTAAACATACACCATGTTTTAGCTTTTTAAAAATAATTTGTACAACCATACCTTTTGCAAGCAAAGTCCTATGGAAATTCTAGAAATATAAGGATCTTGTATTTTAATTATTATGTCTGATGTGATCTATTCTCGAAGCATATTATTCAATTGATGTATGCCATTCTATGTGTTTATACACAATTTATATGTTTAATAAAATGATCTTTAGTCTTATTTTAATATGCAACTTAACATTCTTAGTGATATAAATAAATTGTGGTTATTAATTCACACAAATTTCTTGACAAATGTCAACTATTATCAACATGCTCTAGTATTTTTCCTTTTTACTTGCTATATGTTAGGAAATGATTGTCTTGTTCTTGTAGCAAAGTTACCATAGCTCGATTCCTTGGTGCCCTCGAACGAGGGGAGTACACATTGAGGGGGAGCATTTATTCCGTCGGTTTTACTAACATTCATCGATGAAGCCTTTTTGATTCTACAAAAAGGAGGAGAAGTGGAAATAAAACTCACTAAATACTTGTTTAAAAATAATTTTACATTTAATGAGTTTAGATTTTGTAATCATCAAAAGTAGGGAGTTGTTGATAGAAATAATGCCTAAAACGTTATTAATATTATTTCGACCTCGTCTACGATTTTGATTAATCACAAAATGTAAAAACTTTTAATGAAAAATTGATTCGTAAACAAGTAACATTGGTATAAATTTTCATTCGAAAATTTAATCACTTAAAGGAATGAATAAACATATGCTTAAATTCATTTCATCATCAAAGTAATTTTATTTCAACCTCCATTTTTTAAAAAAATATCACAAAAATTTTTATATCTTATTCCAAAACATTTTAGAAATGTTTTATTCAAATAAATATTTTGAATTCAATTTTTTTACTTAAAAATGGCTAGAAATGTTCCAGAAAATGATCTCCCTCGAAAAAAGACAAAAAAGGAGCGTACAGAGCTGGGCGGCCCCCTTAATTAAAGTGTGTTTGTTTAAGGGTGTGTAATAACACCAGACTTCTACCTTAAAAATCGACCCAAACACAAAAACGCACATAAAAAGCCAATATAAGCTTGTTTTTATGTTCGTACTGTGCAGGTACCGATATTCACTAAAAGACAAAATTCAAACCAAACCGACAAAACCGAACACGGATTGGAGAATAGCGCAAACAATGATGCCAAGGGAAACAAAGATTGAAAACCGAGCCTCAAACGGAAATTAACCGGATCGACTCGACAAAGTTTGCGCATTTAATGAAGACAAAACAAAGTCAAAGTCAACCCCGGGATACGTCGTTGGAAAGAGCATCGAAAACCGAACCCGAAAAACTAAATTTCCAAAAGTGGGCCCACCCGTACCCACCTAGTGGGCCCAAGTCAGCCCACTTTATTTAAAATAAGCCCATGTCAACCCTTTTAGAAACAAACCAGCCCAACACCTTACCTTGGCCCAATTGACACTTAACTATCCCAACTAAACCCTTTAACTGATAAGCCGTTAGTCCTTAAAAGGACCATCCTTGCAAACACAAGCAACACTTTGGGGGATTGAACCTGTTAACTCCTGTCAATCTTACACATCACAAGGACCTAAGCTGCTATATCACTAGACAAAATGAGGGGCCTAAAGTGTCATCTACCAAACACTTATCCCTACACCCCCTTTCTATCCAGTTAAACCCTAACCCAATTTCCCGCCATAACCAAAACCCAAAAAACCTGTTTACCTTTTCCCTCTCCCCAAAACACTCAACCCCCAACATTTTACCCTGCAACTCCCATTACACAAGGGACAAACCCCATAAACCCTCCCCCATCACATGATGCCTTGCCACTGTGGCAATCCTAAGTTGCTTAAATTAAATGAAGGGTTAAGATGATTTGTTTGGTCTCCAAGAATTTTCGAGGGCTAGGATGATGTTTGGTTTTGCTCTCACAACACAAACACAACAAACACAAGCTAAGAAAGACTTCCCAGCTTATAAAAGAAGGAGAAGACAGAGATAGTGGAGAGTAGTTTTTCGAGTGTAAATTTTTAGTGTAATGTTATTTGAGTGTCTTAATTTACGTTTTTCATGTCTTTAAAAGTTGTAACTTTCAATTTCCAGCTTTGTACTTCTTTTTTCTAAGTTAATGCAAAATCAGTTTTCAAGTTATTATACATTCTATCTTTTAAAATCTTATTTACCTAAGTTAATCCTGTGTACAAGTCTTTTCTATAAGCTTTGCTAAGCTTATAGAGCCTGTGTTACTTGTTAGAGCGTTTAAAATCTTGGTTAAGAGTTAATGTGCCATTGGGGATCAAGAATTCTGGTTTTGAGCATTTTAAAGATAAGCTGAAAGGGAAGAGCTTATGGGTTGGTGACAAGTTTGTTTCCAACAAACTTGAGCTTACTACAAGCTCTATGTGCATCTCTGTTCCTGCTTAGCTAAAAAGAAGGGGTGCACAATCTTTTACCTCATATTATGCTTAAGTACTTCTCTGCTTATATTTATGTCATTGCCTTAAAAAATGCTATCCTTTATTTATTATTAATTGCCCTAAGCTTATTCTGTCTTCTGATAAATTTAAATGCCTTTAATAATAGAGTTTTTCATAATTAGGATTGTTTATATTATATTTTTTATCTACAACCTGCTTTACCTCTTAGTAGAACCTGCCTTTAAGCTTAGCTCTTTCCCTAGTGGCTTTATTTTCCCCGGTCTTAAGGCTATCATTCCATCAACATATTTTTAGGTTGTTTTCTCAATCTGTTCTCAACAATTCTTCGCTTAAATTTTTACCCCCCAAAAAGTATTCCCTAAGTTTGAAAATGCCAATTCAGTAGGTAAAGGGGTGATTGGGTTTCAGTGTAAAACGTGTCCAAAAAAGGGTGTGGTAGGGTTGGTGTCAATTGGGTGAAACATTTGGCTTAAGAGCATTAAGCCTTTTTAACGCTTTTTTTCCCAAAGTTTCTTTTGTCAAAACCTGTTTTTAAGTTCTTAACAAGTGATTTTGAAACTGTAGTTTTTTTTAAAGGGGTATACAAAAGCTTATTTCATAAGCTCTTGTGTACTTAAGTTGGGGTTTAAAAGGAGTGTTAATATTGTGACTAAACAAGTAGTAAAAGAGTCTTTGAGTCAATAGCACTTTTTAAGTCAAAACTTGCCAAAAAATTAGTGTCAATTTTAATGAAAAAGGTCGTTTTCATTCCCCAAATTCAGCAGGTAATTTAAATGCTTTTAGGCTCTAAAAAAGAGTGCACATTTCTTTCCTTGGTATTCATTAACTGTTGTAACGTTAGTTTTTTTATTTTTTTGAGCTTATTTGAACACTTTTAAAAAGCTGTCAAATAAGCCCTTGTTTTAGCATTAATCTCCCCTGGTGCAAAGGGGTGGTTTTTAAGCTTCCTTTTCTAGCTTTCTAGTGAACATAAGCCCTAACTTTTGGCTTATCTTAAGAGCCCATAAGCTCTTAGATAAGCCTACTAAGTTTCAGCCCTTAAAAAGCTCTTTAGATAGCTTATTTGTTTAAGCTAGAATTGCCCCTTGACTGCTTTTACTTATGCTTTAGTTTAGTGGATAGCATTTGTATTTCATTCTGTCTTAATAGAGCTTATTTTATGAGTCTTATTTGATTCCAAGTGTGCTTATTGTTTTGTTTGATAACTGTGTTTTGCTTAGTTTCCTTTTTCCTTTGGCTTATTTGGTAAACAGCCCAAGACTCAAGCATGTAGCCCTCTTTAAGCCAGTTATAAGTTTCTGTCTAATTTAAGTTCTTCCTAGCTTATATAGTTTTAGTATTAGCCCTTTAAGGCTTATCGTATTGTAGGATAAATGCCCCCCCTTTTAGCTTAGTTGTCCAAGTCTTAGCTTATTTGTCCACAAAGTCCAAAAAGACTTAGCCTTTTTTAGCCTTAAGCTTGTTTTAAGCATTCTGTCGATTTGAAAGCCCATTTTCAGCTTATTTATAAGCTTTTAGAAAAAGTTTGTATTGAGAAAGTTGTAAAGCCCCACTACTTAACACCTTTGTTGTTTACAAAGTTGTTCAAAAAAAAAATAAAGAGACAAGGGGTTACCCGTGGTGAGCAAGACCTCGAACCCGGTCTCGACCCTCCGTAGCACCTACTCTATTGTTCACACACATACCGATGGCGGCCCTTGGGACTTTTGTTATAGTCCAAGTCATAGGTTATTTATACAGTTTTGGCTTTTGTAGTGTATAAGCTGTTAACAGCCTATTGACGGCTTATTTATAAGCCAACTTTTTGATTCCTAATATTTCCGTAGATAGTAATAGGGTAAAGTAGTTTAGTAAATTTTCAAAATTTTTCAAAGTCGTTTAGTATAAATTTTAATAAATTCACTTTAGTTTAAGGAAGTATAAAAATTCATAAAAATACCCAAAATAATCAAAAAATATTTTTCTTTTTTAGAAAATTTTATTTAGTCATATAGTTTGTAGGAAAAATATAAAAATTTTCGTAGGGTCATTTTTACAACTTTTTCTTTTTTAAAGAACGGGGTCGGGTGCGGTTTTTGTCTTGACGAGCTTTTTTGGGTCCACCGTCCTCCTTTTCGGTCTAGTCTTTTTCATTCTTCGTTATTTGTCTCCTAGAGTAGTTTAGAAGCAAAAATTTCTTCGTGGGTTATTTAAAGATATAGTTTTTTCCCCTTTGTTCGGGATTCGTGCTCTCGTTTTTTAGCTTAATTTCGTAATTTTTAGGATTTTCTTAAACGTTTTTGTTTGTTATTGTTTAATTTGACTTTCCTCACTCTCAAATCATTTTTCTCATTCAAACTCCAATCTTCCGACTGTATCGATTCTCCAGTCCAGCCTCGTTGGGGATAAACGACCCGGGAACATTCTATACTACTTCTCGGTATTATTGATCTTGTTGATTTTTAGACTTATATATATTTTATATTTTATCATATATTATATATTTAGTATAAAATTCACCGATCAATTTTTGGCGCCGTTGCCGGGGAGGCTGTGAAAACGATTATCGTTACGTTTGACAATTTGTGTTTGAATTTGTGAATATTTTCTTCTATTTTTATAAAAACATAAAAAAATACAAAAATATTTTTCATTTTCTTTTATTAGTATAATTATCAGATAAAAAACCAAAGAAAAACCAAAAATATAAAAACATTGTCCATAAATTTTTTTTTTCACAAATTGGTAAAAATACCAAAATATAATATTCTCAACTGAGGTATTATCATAATAACTTCCGGTGAACTTGTTGGTTCCCAACTCGAACAAAAGATTTAAAAACTTGCCTTTTGTGTCACTTGCGAGGTACGGCTCACCTTTGAAAGTTAAACAAACTATAAGAGGGGTATAAGGAGGGTTGTTCCAACGAACTACAACCCGAAAGGAGAAATAAGCTTCGCGCTATCCCTCTCCACCGCTCCTTTGTGAGTTTTTCTTTCGAAGAGCTGCCGTGAAGCTCGCTGATTATCAGTTTAAGTTGTCTTATCATTTTGTCCGTTAAAATAAATTGTGAATTAGTGGAAAAACCAAAAAATAATCTTCTTTTTCTTCGTATTATTTAAATTCTTTTCGTATCCATCTTTATGTTTAATTCTTATGACGTCATTCGATTATCGTTTGAATCCGATTTACGCGATTAAAGAATGCACGACTTGTGGAGTTTTGTACACTGCAGACTTGTTTGTTCAAAAAAGGGTCTTGAAGACAAGATTCTTTGTTGCCTAAACCCCTCGAAATGTGCAAGGCTTGCAAGGTGTGGACCCCGGTTGATGTCCGTAATTGTCAGGATGTGCTCTTTTACGAAAGAAATTTAAGGAAGATTTGTTTACATATTATGTTGGAAAATGAATTGTTCAAAGACCTTCAAGATAATTGAGGTTGATAAGGCGAAAGTTAATGTCATTGCAAAATTGCCTCATCCTACTACCGTGAAGGGTATTCGCAGTTTTCTTGGTCATGCCGGTTTCTAACGACGATTTATTCAGGATTTTTCCAAAATCGCCCGGCCTATGACCCACCTCCTTGAAAAAGAAACTCCGTTTATCTTCTCGAAGGAATGCATTGAAGTATTTGAGACCCTTTAGATGAAGTTAACCCAGGCTCCAACTCTAGTTACCCCCGATTGGGACTTGCCCTTTGAAATCATGTGTGATGCAAGTGATTTTGCTGTTGGGGCAGTCCTAGGGCAACGTAAGACCAAGCACTTCCAGCCGATACACTATGCAAGCAAAACCATGACCGAGGCTCAAGCACATTACACTACAACGGAAAAAGAATTACTTACCGTAGTGTATGCTTTCGAGAAATTCCGGCCGTATCTTGTCTTATCTAAAAGCATAGTGTATACGGACCATTCGGCTCTCAAGTATCTGCTCGCTAAGCTGGATGCTAAGCTAAGATTGCTTTGGTGGATTCTGCTGCTCCAAGAATTTGATGTCGTTATCCGTGATAAAAAAGGAGCAGAAAATCTCGTCGCCGACCACCTTTCTAGACTTGAAAATCCCCATCAAAGTGAGCTCGAGAAAAAGGAAATTACGGAAACATTTCCTCTCGAGACACTTGGGATGGTTACTTTTCATGGTGATGATAATGCCCCATGGTTTGCCGATTTTGCAAACTACCATGCGGGGAATTTTGTAATAAAAGGGATGTCGTCTCAGCAGAAAAGAAAGTTTTTTAAAGACTTCAAACACTACTTTTGCGATGACCCCTTCTTGTTTAAGATATGTGTGGATCAAGTGATCCGGCGGTGTGTGCACGGAAATGAAGCTTTCGACATCCTCGAAGCTTGCCACAATGGACCCACGGGGGGACATCATGGTGCAAATCTCACCGCCAAAAAGGTCTTTGATGCCGGTTTCTTCTGGCCCACGATTTACAAAGATGCCCACGAGTTGGTTAAAAACTGCGACTCGTGCCAGCGTCAAGGAAAAATTTCACAACGTGATGAGATGCCTCAAAATTCCATCCAAGTTTGTGAAATCTTTGACGTTTGGGGCATTGACTTCATGGGGCCGTTCCCGTCTTCAAGAGGGAACAAATATATACTCGTGGCCGTCGATTACTTGTCAAAATGGGTTGAAGCAAAAGCGCTCCCCACCAATGACGCCCGAGTTGTTTGCAAATTTCTCAAATCTCTCTTCGCCAGATTCGGTGCCCCTCGTGCAATCATAAGTGATCGCGGAACCCATTTTTGCAATGACCAATAAAAAAAAAAAAAAAAAAAAAAAAAATAAAAAAAAAAAAAAAAAAAGAAAAAAAAAGATTCTGTTGCTCCCTCGTGCAATCATAAGTGATCGCGGAACCCATTTTTGCAATGACCAGTTTGCAAAGGTCATGCTTAAATACGGAGTCACTCATCGTCTCTCCACCGCGTATCACCCACAAACAAGTGGGCAAGTTGAGGTATCCAATCGTGGCTTGAAAAGAATTCTTGAAAGGACCATAGGCGAAAACCGTGCCTCTTGGTCGGGAAAACAAGATGACCGCACTTTTGGGCCTTCCCGCACCCTTACAAAACAACCCATCAGGTGTACCTCCATACAAGCTTTAGTTAACGTGAAAGGCATTCATCTACTGGTGAGAAGCCGAGCACCAAAGCCTATTGGGCTTAAAGATTGCCAAACTTTTGACTCTATTGACCAGAGAGGTGATCACCCGGAAGGTTCAACTCAATGAGCTAAATGAACTTCGTGATCATGCCTATGAAAACTCTTTGATCTATAAAGAGAAAACAAAGAGAATCCATGACTCCAAGATCAAAAACCGCGTTTTTAACGTCGGTGATCGAGTCCTCCTCTTTAACTCTAGATTAAAGATTTTCTCGGGCAAGCTTAAGACCCGCTGGAGTGGACCATTCACTGTAACCCAAGTCTTTCCATATGGCACTGTCGAGTTATCCCAAAACTTCGGGCCAAACTTCAAAGTGAATGGTCATCGTTTGAAGCACTACTTTGGAGGGGACGTACCACAATTGGTAGTCCCGGATCTCCAGACTTTCCCCATGGACCAATGAATGCGGGGATCGAGTCGAGCTTGTGACTCGGTGAACAAAAACAAGTCGCTTCGTGGGAGGCAACCCATGCTTATCCTTCTATCTTCTTTCTATTTTCTTCTAACTGTGTGACTTAGGAGTTATATCCTCTTCCATTTTCTCTATGCTTTGTTTTTTGTGGTTTATTTGTCCAGGATGTCCCGGATTTTGAAGCCTCTCGTGCTCGCAGTTTTTGTTCTCCGATCACAAAAGCTTCACTTCCTTAGCTTCATTTGGGAATCCAATATCCAAATCTAATCGACTAGCGTTTTATCTTTTGGCACACTTAATAAACGGCCTTAGATTTACGCAGGTACCCCCCATTTATTAAAAACATCGAGTACGATGTTTACCTAGTTATGGGGGAATCTTCAATTTGATTTGCCTGCACTGTTTTGTCACGAAATCCCGTTTTACCACCAAAATTTTGGCAAAATAAAAATTAAAAAAATTTCAAAATAAAATAAGTTTTTGACACAGGTTTGACATACCTAATGGGTAGAATAAATAAAATTTTGACATCTGTAGAGCGTTTGAGCCCAAGCATTTCCCTTAACCATTTAATAAACGAAAGTTTATTAGGCTAAGCATTCGCGGATCCTTTTATTAAGGATTTTAAATTTGCGAAGAACAAAAAATGATAGTGTTATTTACAAGTAGGATGCTAAACAAGGATTATTTAGAAATCTTAAAAGCTTATAAGTGTAACTTGTCGCTTTTTCTCCCCGAAGATCTTAACCTGACTAATAAACGTGCTTAATTTTGCTTTAGCTTTAAACTGACATTTTATAAAAAGAAGCTCTTTCGGAAACGAAAATATTCATCTTAGTTCAACTGTATACTTGAGTTTCTAAAACCAAATTTTCTCTATTACGGAAAATATGTTGCAAACTAAAAAAAATGAAAAAATAAAAAATGAATGATGAAAAATATAAACTGTGGGCTGATAAAGGTTTACTGCATCTTGCCGGCTCACAACCGATGTTGCAGTCTTCAAAACAAAGCCTATAGTGAGATAATAAATGCCAAAGTGCATTCTTAATTATTATCAATAAGAATTCTCCGTCAGTTTACTTCATCTTGTCGGAGGCATGGCCGATGTTGAAGTCTTCATATAAGGCGGGGGACCGTCGTCAGACTAAGTCACTACATCTTGTCGGAGGCGTGGCCGATGTTGTAGTCATGTAAATGATGACGGTATTATAGTATGATTATAGCAATAAATGACTAATAAGGAAAATTTAATGGTTAAGATTTCTTTTTCTAAACTCAAGTATAATTTTGAACTAAGAATAACTTGCTCTAAGACTTCAAAAGTTGTTGGTTGCCGTTGGTAGATTATTTCTAGAATAATCGCACCAATGATCATCATTAAAATTTGATGTTTGCAATGCTTTGAGTAGTATGTTTATTTAGTCGTAAATCTAAGAAATTTCGGCCCTAAAAGGGTAGAGTATCCCGCTATTACATTGCGAACATTCACCTGTGGGGTCTCAACCTGATAACCTAAGTCGAACTCGGCTGGGATCTATCGAGAATATGCTGGTTGGTGGTGATCTAGTCTTTTCCTCAGATTGTCATCAGAATATCGTAATGCACATAAACTACTACTACTTTCTAAACATTGTCGATCTAAATTTAACTTAAGAATTAAAGCACAATCACACTACTTAATAATTTTGGGAGCGGAAAGTTGACAAGTATCATAGGTTATAAGTAGTGTTACAATCTTTACTTGTCTCAGTGGTGATTTCATTTACGCTTAGCTTGGGTGAGACTAGTGAAAATCGGGGACGATGAATTTAAACCGTCAGGACATCCATAATTTATCTAAGGGCGCTTCTCATTCTATGATCCCAGTGTTGATAAAATAAAGGAAGTCAAACATGTTAGTTAGTTGAGAAAAGAAAAAGGAAAAATCCAAAAAAAAATTAGGGATAGTTAGTGTAAATATAAAAAATGGTGAAAACGGGACTTGTCGAAGCTATTGATCCATTAGTACCCCTTACAAACACTACCTACTTTTCTTTCGAGGTTATTAGTCGAGAGGGGACGAGATTCGTGGTTTCTCAAATGTTTACTTCATAACATTCTTGAGACAACGATAAATAATCTTAGTAAAGGGAATTTGCATGTGCTTATCTTAATACACATACCATTTTTCCCATTAAACCCAACTTAAATGACTAAAACGAACCAAAAAATACATTTTATTTGAGTAGTTTTGCATTTGTATTGTGCAGGAAACGGATATTCAAGAAAAGGACAAAAACAAAGCTAACAACGACAAAACCGAGCACGAGAATGAAAAGAGCGTGAAGAAACAGTCAAAGTCAAAAAGCCAAAGCCAAAGTCAACCCCGACAAAGTCAAGTCAAAGTCAAAGTCAACTCCGAGAAGCTGAATCAGAAAAATACAAACTTAAGGGACCAAAAATGCCAAATCATTAAGTTGTATTTTAAAGATAAACTTCAAGGGGTAGAAATGAAATTTAAGTGAAATATAACTTTAGGGGTTGTGATTCTGCCAAACCCCTATAGTTGTAACACACAAGGACATGCATGTAATAACTCCTAATAACAATAAGTGGCCTGTTTTTGCAAACCCCCACATAAAATTATTACCACACAAGGACTTGATTTGCAATAGTACTTATATCTTTGAGGGACCAAAGTTGGCAAGTCTCCAAACCCACCCCTGTTTGCCATAAAAACCAAATCTCATCTCCCCCCATAAAATCCATAACCAATCACGGAAGTCTTCTTCCCCCCGCATTTTTACCCTGGCAACCCTCAAAACCTCTAATGAACAAAACCTCACCCCTCCTCTAATAAAACCCTAAGTTTATGACACCTTGCCAAGTTGGCAATTCCCCATACTTTCCCCAAGATAAATCTAACGGCTTCCATGGTTTTTAGAAAAATCACAAGAGATTTTGAAGGGCTAAGATGATTTTGAAGACTTCACCCAAGAAGCACAGCCTCAGTTTGTCTCACAAAAGAAACACACTTCAAAGGCCTAAGCTTTGAAGATTCTAGTATAAATAGGTGTCAATGTAAGCCTTCAAAGGCATATCCCATTATCTTAATTAATCTTTTATTCTTTATTCATGTTTTAAGTCTTTTTTTCATTTTTATGTTTCCAATTTAATGTCGTGTAAGCATTTTTTTTAGTTAATGAAAGTTTGAAGTATTTTAAAGTTATAATCTTGCTCTTAAGCTTTATGTTCTTTTAAGCCTTGTTTAAACTCCATTAAGCCCTTTGTAACTTGTATAACTGAATTTCAGAAAAACCTTAAAAAGTAATTGAGTAATTCCAAGAAATACCAAAATTAAGCTCACCCTCAATTACCTCAGCTAATTATGGAAGATAAGCTAGAAATGGATGGGATTATGGACAACACCAGCTTATCTTTGATAAGCTGGAGCTTGTAGACAAAGCTCTTAAGAGCTTATTTGCCCTTGTTTAGAGCAAAGGGTCTTGTAAGTTACTTTTTCTTCCTTTTAGCTTATTACTAAGCATTTTGCTTATTACGCATACTTGTGCTTAAATCTTGGTTTATATTTGCTTATTTATGCTTATTGATGGTGTTTAGAGCTTAAAATTATGGTCTTGTAGTTTAGAATCTAGTTGTGTAAACTGTTAATTTTTAGCTTATTCACTGTTGGATTTTCATTTGCTTATTTAAGTGCTTATTTCTTACTGTCTTGTGCTTATTTTTGCTTATCATTTATGTATAAGCATGTGTTTTTAAGTCCCTTAGCTTAATTCACTTTAAATCAGCTTGCAAAAGCCATTTTAAAAATAAAAGGGGTGTTTGGCATAAGCTCAAAATGGGTCAAATTGGTGACTTAATGGGTTGGGGATGATTAAGCCAACTTTAACTAGCTATTTTAAGTAGCTGTAATCTGTCTTTTAAAGTTTTTAAAGTACAAATTAATTATTCATAGTTTGATAGTTAAAATTCATAAAATTTGGGCTTTAAAGTCATATGTATCACACTTAAATGTTTAAGGGTGATATTATCAGTTTTTTTTACCTTGTTTTGTATTGTCTTTGATATCACAGTGCAGTAGAGAGTTGTTGAATTAAGTGAGCATTGATCATTTTTAGTTGTAGTTAAAACTGCCAAAGTTTTCTTGAGCCATTAAAAGTTCAATTTTAAATCCAAAAATTATTTGAGTCAATGTCATTTGTAAAGCCTGAGCTTATAAGAATAAGCTCATTGGTGTTCCTTCTTTATCTGTTTTAGCTTATTATAGGATTTAGAGTCTATTTAATTGCTTGAAAATAAGCCCCAAAGTGCCCCCTTGTCTGTTTTAGTAGCTAGTTTTTAGCTTAAGTGCTTAGTTGCTCTCCTTGATTCTTAAGCTCATTGAATTTGCTTTAATTTGTGTTCATAACCTGCTTAATAGGTAGGTTTCAGCTTATCAAAGGCTTTTTTCAGTCAACGTTTAAGCTTTTTTAAAGTCCTTATTACTTAAGCACTTCTCGGCAGTATTAACTCAAGTTAATACTGTTGTTATTATTGGCCTTTTTATAGCTTAATAGTGATTCAAAATTCTTATTAGTTTTGCTGAATTGAGTAGCTATAGTAAATAATTTAGGGCAAAAACAAGCCATTACCTTTAGATCCATTTGGTAGCTTAAAATACGCTAGAAAAGCCATCATAGGCTTTTTTGGCTCAGTACCTCCCCTGGTCTGAGATGCCTTTATTTGAGCTTATTGCTGATCTAATTTGCTCCGTTTTGTTCACATAATCATTATATGTTTAGGTATCTAGCATTACTTATTTCCCCATCTTTGTTTTGCTTATTGAACTTAAAAACCAAAAAGAAAAGCCCCTATGTCCCATGTTATTTAGAAAGTCATGTCTGTACCTGTGTGCTTTTTCTAGTAGCTCTTTTTTAGCTTATTTTTCTTTCAAAATTGTTTTTGAATCTTGATTTGTATAGATTTTCAGTCAAGCTTTTAGACTTTATAAGTTGAAAAGCCTCAAATGTCTTCTTGCTGTCTTAAATATAAGCCTACAGTTGCCTAATTGTCTGTTTTACAAAAAATTTTGCATCAGTTAGCTTATTAGCTTTTGCAAGCTTCATTTTCATTTTCTTGTGCTTATTTGTTATCTGCATTAGCTTATTGTGATTATCTAGGTCTAAGTTTTTAGTTTATTTGCATTTTAGTAACTTATCCAGTCCAAAAAGCCATTTAGCTTTAAAAAAGCTAATATGTCTGTCTTATTTGTGATTTTCCAGCTTATTCATTAAGCTTCATCAAAAAATACAAGTTTTAAAAGTGCTTATTTTTTTGTGTTTAACAAGTCCTAAAAGAAATTTTTTGAAAAATAAAATAAAAGGGGAAAGTGGAAGTCTTAGGTGAGCATGGCTCGAACCTAAGACCTCAACACCCTCAACCCTCTTATACACTACACACTCTACCGATGTGCTACAATAGCTCATCCAGTAGAGTGTGTTTTCACACTTTATTTATACACATTTTTGGCCCAAACAGCCATAAGCTGTTTTTGCTTATTCGCAGCTTATTGCGATAAGCTGTGTGACCAATTGCATTTTTCATAGGATCCTTTCAACCTTAGATAATTTGTGTAATTTTTTTAGATTTTTTTATAAACAGTTAGTATTTTTTATAATTTATTTTCATTAAAAACTTAAAAAATTTATAAAAACTAAAATAAAAGTTAGAAAAATATAAAAAAAAAAAATTTAATTTTCTTTATCAATAGTTTTCTAGGAAAAATATTAGAGCTTTCGTAGGGTCATTTTCAAAATGTCATTTTTTAAAGAACGGATTCGATCCCGTTCTGTTTAGACTCGTTTTTAGTCATAATCAACTCCAGTTTTGATCGAGTATGATTTTTTTAACTTCCTTTTTAGTCAACTAGGACCCATTAATAGTTAAATAATCATTTTAGGATTAAAATTGAATAATTTAGGTTTTTAGCTCGC
This sequence comes from Tanacetum coccineum, assembly GCA_026074375.1. Classification (NCBI taxonomy): domain Eukaryota; kingdom Viridiplantae; phylum Streptophyta; class Magnoliopsida; order Asterales; family Asteraceae; genus Tanacetum; species Tanacetum coccineum. Next base: position 12,277 of record BQNB010065150.1, on the reverse strand, counting down.
GTTTTTACGTCACCGTTTTAGGGTTTAAGTTAAATTGCCTACGTTTTAGGTTTACTTTTTCTTGATTTTGCATTTTTACTTGTAGTAATAGAAAATCAATCATAATCTTGTCATATCAAACAAAAAACAAACATCGATTATCAATTCGTCATATTCGATATTCCATGCACACCTCGTTAGGGTACATAACGACCGGAAATCCAAACTTTCCGGATATATATATATATAATGATTCTATTTGTGAATTTTGACTTTTTGCCTTGGTCAAGGGCAATTGGTTAGGATTTGCATTGTGTAGTATTATATATATACTATCAAATGAATCAACAATCAGCCACAATCCCAACACAAATCCCAATATCTATATCCAATCCCATCGTCACAACAAAGCCAAACACATAACTATCTTATTTCCATCTCCATTTGACTCGAAACATAACAAAACAAATCATGATCTCAGAGTTGTGTTTGGTACTGTCAACCAAAATCTTTTTAAAGATTTAACATGAGTTCATCATCGATCTGTGAGAATTAATACCCTCTCCTTAATATACGAATATAAAGAAATGATCTATAACAATCTTGTTATGACCATTTCTTTGTTTCGGTCACAAAATAAACAAAAATCACCTACCTGAGACCGTTATTAAGATCTTGAAGTCGTTGTCTTCATAAGCTTCGAGTAAATAATTAATGAGATTTCAAGATTAAAGGTTAAAACAAAGAAGGACAACAACATAATTGTTTTCCATTTCGTTTTCTTGATGCATCTTTCTGGATTCACAGAAGGATGAGATAAAGATTTATTTGTTGAGATTCGTTTTGGGTGGTGTTATGATTGTTTGTTGTTAAAAGGAGTAGATATATCGAGTTTGTATTGGGAGATATAAGGTTGGATATGTGAAAAGAATGAAAAGGATTCCTAAAGATTAGATCTGTGTTTTGTGACTACCGCATTTTTCAGAGATGAAAAAGGTGAAGGAGCGTGTTGGTTTATGATTAGGGTTTAAGAATTGAGGCATAAGTTTAGGGATTATAAGGATTTCCCATGAGGCCGGTTTAATAATGGGTTGGATGTTGCTTTAGTGGTTGGGCAAATTAGTACCAATTAGCTGACTAATTGTTATACACGAAATGTGTTAAGATGCTTTTGGTGGAATGCTAACTTGTTATGTGACTAAAAGTATTATGCGTTGTAGTTTATTGCTTTACGGAATCTTAGCCTATAATTGTGTTTTGGACCGAATTTCTTTTAATCAATAATACTACATGGGTTGAATATTTTGTTAAATGGTTAATGGTTATTATTTCGGATATATAATGACAAAGTGATAATTTTTAAGTGGCGAGACCCCAGGGTGGATCGATCAATTTTTGATAAAGAAACCTGGAACTTAAATGTGTGTGTAAAGGCTATATTTGGTCAAATTTTTCTAAGTGACTACGGGGTTAATTTGGTATCACTTATTTGAGATTGAAGTCGGATTTCACGCAGGCGTATACTTATTTTATCTTGAAGTCGGGGTTGGTTGGATGCATGACTTTCAATGATAACTTGCTCGAGCTTATGATTTAAGTTGAAGACTTGGTTTATCTAGTTTCCAAAAGTCGAGGTGGATGGTTGAAGACCTGGATAACTATCACTTAAAGGAGTTATGTTATAGTACTCAGTGTCACACACAGAAGACGATGTGTATAGTTTCAAGAGGTGTTGTACTTCTTATGCCTCTTAGTTGAGAGTATAGAGTACTTAATATTTGCATGGAAGCACAAATTCACTACACCGTTCTTACACAACATTAGAGCAAGTTAAGTCACAAGAACAGGAAATTCCTACTTCAGTTCAAAGGTTTTAGTATAATCGGGTTTACTCCATCAGTGTTCACAATTTCAAAAAGCCTAACAAAGGGGTTTGGTAAAGATAAGTCAAGAGAGGTAATTAAAGAGATTTGATCAACAGTTGATTCTCACAGGATACATTTGAGCTAATTTCATTCTTCTCACAAGATTTCAAGTATATGTGCGTACAATGTTTTGCTGATTTTGAGGTATCAAAACCAGCAAGGGGGAATGAGACATACATCTGAACACACAACAAGTACACATGATGAACTTCATACCTTTTTTTTCTTATTTTAGGTCATTCCGGGAAGACATATGTCATAACCGCAGAGAAAATCATCGTTTTAACTCGTGGCTTTTGGTGTATTATTCCAACTACATGGGAGAAGGGAATGTAAAAACATTTCTGAATGACAAAAGAGGTACACAATGGTATGATGATTCCTCTAGATAGTCAGTATCCTACAGGAAGAAATATGTTCATCCGGGACTTAGTTGACTTTGGTGTTATCATTTCGACTACTTGGAGGGTTTGATTGTCTACATCCGGGACTTAGTTGACTTGGGTGTTACAAGAAATATCATCATTATCCTGAAGGAAGGAATGCGCATGTCCGGGACTTAATTGACTTTGGATCTAACCGATTTCGACTTCAAAGAAAGGATAGAGTGTGTACTTTGGGTTTTTGGGCTTTATACAATGAGACTGGTTGCATTACTTCAACTACATGGGGGAAGAGATATCTTGATACTTTTGGTATGCATTACTTGAGCTTCCAGTAGGAAGAAATGTGAGAAGAATTATTCAAGCCTGAGAAGATACGTTGCTGATCTATTTGATGATCCCCCGAACGGATAATCATAAAGCTTATTAGTAAAGAAGCAGTAACATTTGATGTGGGTATCCTACTAATTTTGCTATGCACTTAATCATTCTAAGCTTGTAATAAAGCTTTGAAACTGCTTGAGAAGAAATTGTCGGTTTGGGGGGAAGCTATTAAAGATTCAAAATGAAGAATATGTGGCATGAATTAGGGGGAAGCTAATTCAAAAGCCTTCGCTTAAACAGAAGCGTATGGGTTACTTAGTTCATGCCATACTACAGTATTCTCCTACAATGGGTACATATAAAGAATGATTCATGTGAGTGTAAACTTGAAGTCAAATGCAAAACAGATTCTAGAAAACTCGATATGAAACTGAAGTTTTCAAGACATACAGCTAATTCAAAACTTCAAGAGATCAGAAGTGTATAAGAAAGTGAGCAATTTCAAGTATATTCAAGGCCTAAAAGACATCATCAGCATTGGAAGCTTCATGGAAGTTCTTGTTCTTAATCATTATGTACTTGTTAGGAAAATTATTAATAATAATCGAATATCATCCATTGGGGAAGATTGTTATAGGATTTATTTATTGATGACTTACGAAATTACCAAAAGTTTAATATATTCCATAACAGGGACTAGAATAGTCATTAATTGTATATAAGAAGCGTATGGGCTATATATACCCCTCCAAGGCTTTTATGGAGGGGTTAAGACTCTTGTAACCTTCACATTTTTCATTCTATTTTACACACATTTGTTTTCTCTTGCTACTTTCTCTCTCTAAACATGGCTATCTTGTGGTTTGAGTCTCCCCGACCACCAGATTCTCTGATTCTTTAAAAATGTCAGTTAGTTTAATTTATGAATTATTGTGTTTATGTGTTCTAGGAAATTTTAGTTTTGAAAATCATTCTTTGTAAACAGTATTGTAAATTAATAAATTCCTTCGTATATACAATTTGTAACATCCTCTAATTTAGAGATTATTTTATTTAACTAAAAATAATAAGCTAATAATATTTACTCTATCATGATAATTCCGATTAAATGTAAGTTACCTTTAGTTTTCAAAACAGGTTGGATCAGTCAGTATGTGGAAAAAAAACAACAAAATTTGTTTATATTAGTTAGTACTTGGTTGAAGTTATAATATAAACGCAACCTCCTATTCACTATGAGTACTGGTGTTCCTTCACTTCTAAATTGGTAAGAATAGGAAAAATCATTTGAGATAGAATTGTAAAATTACATTAAATCTTCTTGTACTAATTAAAAATAACAGTAAAGTCAACATAAGCGTAGATTGTTCGCAACTGTTTCAATTGCTGGTGTTGTTGACGATGTTGTCGCACTTGCAGTTGCTATTGCCGCCTCATTGGGACATAGAAAAGACGATGAATGAATGAAAAATTGACTTGGGCGGTGCATCAACTACCAGTCCTAAATTAGTTAGTAAATTTTCCAGGTAAATACATGTTTGGATTCTTTAGTTTATGATTTTTTTAGGTTCAATGGTGCGGCATTATTTGTTTAAATCCCTCCATGGTTTTTAGAATTTCTTATTTATAATTGTTTTCGGTGGATGTGGAGAATTAGGTTGGAATACCCGAGACCCACTAGACCACGTAACACCTTCCGGACATAACAATGGGAAACTTGCATTCTTACTCCGACATTGTTGCATCGGGTCACAATGCAGTGTCTACCAACAACATGTTTGGTATTTTATACTGTCCAAGGTGATACTTTAATCATCTTATGACAGTTATGTGCAAGCACATTTGAAAACATACATTACTCATATCAAGAAAAGCTATAAATTTAACAATTGTGGTTGAAGTTATTTCATAAATAACAAATGCAATGTAGGTCTAAACCGAGACGTATTTTGTTCTTTCCCTTATGGCCAAGTACATGAAATCAGTTCAGCAGCCAGATAATATTTCTACCATCCTAATAAAACCCAAAAGACAAAACGAGGTTTGTAAAGACTTTAATAACAACCAACACTAAGGCATAATATTATCTTTAAAATAGTTTTTAATTCATAATAAATTCAAAAATAATCAAAAAAATGTTTTTCTTTTTCTTAAAATTTTCTTTTGTCCTAATTTAGGTTTAGAAATTTAGTTTGCATTTTTAGGAGTTAATTTTAGTGTATTTGCTTATTTGTCGCATTTTATTTGCTCTCGTTAATTAGTTTAAGTGTTTTATTGCTTTTAATTGTTTATTTTAATTGTTGCTTTTATTTAGTAGTTATAGATACTCAAAAATATCTTTTCTTTTAGAGTGATCATTCTTCCCGGTTAAATATACGTATTATATATTATATATATCTTTTAGAGTGAGCTTTTCTTAAGGGAGACTTTAGGAAAGTTATTAATTACTCTTTTGGAATATTAATAGTATATTTTATTGTGTATTAAAACTACCAATCAAAAACATACTTTAAAACGTCAACATAAAGTTGGTGAATTCACAGGTTTATGTAAGTATAAATGTAGGATCGCAAGAGTTCAAGGTGGGAAATAATGTAACACATACAAAATCACAAAATGTATTACGATTGCCGTAAGCTTATGACACTGAAGCTACAACTATGTATGTATGCGTATTTATGCACTAATGCGCCCGTGTAGATGTTCAACCCGCAACATTCGATGTTCCCAATATTGTAAACGTTCGTTAGTTTGGTCATCCGAAGCTAGTAAGTATGACTTACCCGAACGGGGATGTCAATCACAAATAGATCTATTCTTAACAAACGCTTACTCCAAGCAATTAACAGTTCATGATATTGGGCCTAATGGGTTATCGCTACTTAGGCAACTCATAACATGTTTAAAAGAGTACTTGCGTCTAAATGTAAAACAGTGCATGTATCTCACCCCGAGAGTTGTAAAGTGTTGTTAAACAAGTAAAGTGGGGCTATGAACTCACCTCAAGTGATGGAATTGATTTCTAGAAAAATCAACTATGAATGTCTCCGATAAGGACCGGTATGCAACCTATTTATTTATAGGTTGATTTAGAATACGTATGAAATTATAGAATAATGCACTATATTTTATCTTGTTATATCACCACCTAATAGTTTTTAGACTTAGCTTATAAATTAAAATAATGCTTTCGTTAAGTTTACCACTTTTATTATTTTTGTAACGACAATATATATATATATATATATATATATAGTTTAGTTAATTAATAAAATAATATTTATAAGGTTTTAAACCGCGTATAAATATTATGTAAGTGATGCTAAAATATTTTCTAAGGTTTTTATAGTTTAAACGGACCGAAAATATTCAAAAATATAATTTTACTATTCATGTCAGGAAAAATAGTGCAGAAATTTTTATAACACTTTTCGAAAAATAGTCAAAGTTTGATTAAGAATAACTCACTCGTTTTACACTTCTGGGCTTCAAAACACGCGACACTTTAGCGAAAAATCATTCTAGACAACATTCTAGTTTTATACTTAAGTTGGTTCAGATCAGAAAATGGTTAAAAATACGATTTACAAAACTGTCAGATTTTTGCCGAAAACTATTTTTGTCGGTATTGTTTCAAATCTTGTTTTGGCTCAAACTTCTTCGTTTTAAGTCCGTTTTTCGCGTTCCTTATATGCACATAATCATATTGAGACGTACTAACTAATTTTTAAGGTTTTAACTTGTCGAAAAATCCATAACTAACTGTTTAAAAGCTGCTGTCCCAAGGGGTGTTTTATATACTTTCAAGCCTAATTTTAACCTCACTTTTACACAACAAAATCCTTCTAACCTAACCACTTCATCCACAATCACAATCAACACATCCAAACTAATTTAATCCCATCCAACACTTCTCAAAACAATAAATAAGTATATGAATAACTTGTAAACTAAATAAGCTAATTAATAAATAACAACTTCACAACTTGATTAACAATCATAAGTATGTAGTGTTCTTGATTCTTTTGAAAATATTTATAAAGTCTACTAGTGGTGATATAACTTAGTAATCATGATATTTAAGTACATAAACATATTATGTAAGTATGGAAATATGTAAATGAAGTGTAAAAATTATGAAATGAGTTTTATGCTTACTTGTTGTAGTGAAGATGATGATGATAACTTAAAAACACTAAATATCCTAATAAATTTATAACCCAAGAACCTTCAAATCCTAACTTATTTTTATAAACCCTTGCTTCTAAAACTTGTAATCAACTAGAAACACCTTAGATTATGCCCTTGATCACCCTTGTATACTTGTAATATCAAGAAAATAGAAACTACAAATTTTGTTTGGTGCTTATTTTGAGCCATGGGCTTGTATGTAGAGGAAGATAGTGTTTTGTTAATTTTGTAAGTGATGGAAATGAAATGGAAGAGCTAGTTGATGATACTTTTATAATCAAAATATCTAAGGAACCATTATTACACAAACAATGAAAATTAGGGAGGGGGTGTGGTCTTGTAAGTGATTAGAATGAGAGGGGGAGTGGTATTGTAAGGGTTTTGGTAAAAGTTGTAAGGAAGACTTTGAATAAAAAGGCTTACTAGTACATGGTATTATCTAAGTATAACTTGGTATTGATTTTGTATGTGTATATATATAGGTAACTGGCCATGGTTGGTTTTGTGTATAGAATTTATAAAATTTTTGGGTATTGGGTATTATTGTGGGTATTTGGTTAAGTGTAGAAAGGTGGTATAGTTTATATGCATGCATGAAAGCTCAAAACGCGAAGCGTAAACGTTTTACGTAACGTATAAAAATAAAATATAAAATGTTATAAATTATCTTTGTAATAATTATTAACACTTGTTTGACGTAAACTTTTATTTATTTAATGCCGGTTTACGTTAATTGTTGACTTTCGGTTTACGTGATTTAACTTAATGGTTGAAATTAAAAGTAAATGCGTAAAAGCTCAAAATAAATAAATTGGAGTTTATGGACGTAAAATAACCTCAAATTATGAGTTGTTACAGTCTTTCTCCGTTAAAAGAGCTTTGTCCCCAAAGCTCAAGCCGTGGTATTTGACGAAGGTGTGGGGTTTGCGAACAGGTGCGGATACTTCTTCTGAAATTGATCCTCGCGTTCCCACGTAAACTTTAGGCCTCTCCTAGAGTTCCATCCAAGCTTGATGACAATAATTTGGCTTTGCTTCAACCGCTTGACCTCTCGATCCATATTTCCACGGGTTCTTCTACGAAATGTAATTTGTCATCAATATGAATCTCATCCAACGGAATCACGAGTGATTCGTCGGACAAACACTTCTTCAAATTGGACACGTGAAACGTTCTATGAACCCTGCTTAATTGTTGAGGAAGTGAGAGTCTATAAGAAACGATTCCTACTTTTGCTAACACCTTGAAAGGTCCAATATACCTTGGGTTCAACTTCCCTCGTTTGCCAAAACGGATAACTCCTTACCAAGGTAAAACCTTCAACATGACTTTGTCTCCCACTTGAAATTCTAAAGGTTTACGCCTCACATCGGCGTAAATCTTCTAACGATCATGTGCGGCTTGAATTCTGCTTTTAATTTGCACGATCTTCTCGGTAGTTTCATGAACTATTTCTGGGCCAGTGAGCTGAGCATCTCTGACCTCGGCCTAGCAACAAGTGATCCACACTTGCGACCATATAGTGCTTCAAATGGTTCAGCCTTGATGCTAATATGATAACTGTTGTTGTATGAGAATTCTACTAGCGGTAAATGCTTATCCTAACCTTTTCCAAAATCTATTACGCAGGCGCGTAACATATCTTCAAGTGTTTGAATGGTTCTTTCGCTTTGTCCATCAGTCTGCGGATGGTAAGCAGTACCCATATCTAAACGAGTACCCAAAGCTTTCTGGAGCGACTGCCAGAAATATGATGTAAATCTGCATCATGGTCAGAAATGATAGAGACCGGTACTCTATGCCGTGAGACCACTTCTTTCAAGTAAAGTCTCGTCAGTTTCTCCATCGAATCATTTTCCTTCATTGGCAAAAAGTGAGCAGACTTGGTAAGACGGTCAACAATCACCCAAATGGTATCGTAACCATTTGACGTCTTAGGTAGCTTTGTGATAAAATCCATAGTGATTTTCTCCCATTTCCATTGAGGTATCTCAGGTTGTACCAACAAACCAGATGGTTTTTGGTGTTCAGCTTTGACCCTCGAGTATGTCAAACACTTGCCGACGTAGGTGGCAATATCTACATTCATGTTGGGCCACCAATATAATTTTTTCCAGTCATGGTACATCTTGCCGGAACCCGGATGGACTGAATACTTTAACTTATGCGACTCGTGCATAATCAAAGCTCTTAAGTCACCAAAACATGGTAATCAACTTCTGTTTTCCAAACATAATGTTCCGTCTGCACGGGGTTCAAGTTTCTTGATCATACCCTCTAAGTCTTTAGTTTTGAAATTTTCTGTTTTTCTTGCCTCGGTTTGAGCGTTCAAAATTTGCAAGGGAAGATTCAAACCAATAGTCATAACTAAGGCTCAAACTCGTAATGGCTTGACCCGTTCTTTTTGGCTCAAAGCATCTGCTACTACATTCGCCTTTCCCGGGTGATAACCAATTTCACAATCGTAATCACTAAACAACTCCAACAACGTCATTGTCTCATGTTCAACTCCTTCTGATCAAGGATATGTTGCAAGCTTTTATGATTAGTGAAAACGGTACACTTGGTGCCATACAAGTAGTGCCTCCAAATCTTTAGAGCGAACACTACCGCTCCTAACTCTAAGTCATAAGTTTTATAATTCTTCTCCTGAATCTTCAGTTGTAGAGAAGCGTAAGCTATAACCTTCTCCCTTTGCATCAATACAGCACCCAAACCTTTATGCGAGGCATCACAATAAACTATAAAGTTCTCGGTTCCTTTAGGCAACCAAAATTGGCGCACTACAGAATTTTTGCTTAAGCAACTGAAATGCTTCTTCCTCCTTATCTCCCCATTCGTACTTTACAGTCTTCTGAGTTAGTCTGGTCATTGGCTTGGTAATCTTTGAAAAGCCTTCAATAAATCTTTGGTAGTAGCCGACAAGTCCTAAAAATTGGCGAATCTTTGTTGGAGTCTTAGGAGATGCCCCATCTTTAATAGATTCGATCTTGGTAGGATCCACGTGAATGCCTTGACTATTAATCACGTGACCAAGAAATTATACTTTGGGAATCCAAAATCTACACTTTGAAAACTTGGCATACAACTCCTCCTTCTTAAGCAATTCTAAAATTAACTTAAGGTGTTCTTCATGCTCTTGCTTGCTCTTTGAGTAGATCAAAATGTCGTCAATGAAAACTATCACAAACTTGTCCAAATATGGTTGTGATGTGTCGTTGTGTGTAGGTATATTTTATGTATCAAGTTTTACTATTTATATTTTTCCGACTTTACCTAAAACAACACTTTAACGGGCAGTGTGCCCGATTAATTGTAGCATCGTTGGTAAGTAGGGTGTCGATCACTAAGAGCGAGAACTTAATTCTTGCGTCTACCAGTATTTTAGTTATCTAAGTTATTCCATTCTATGTTAAACCTATGTTAAACCTAAGTTAATCCTAATTCTAACGGATAAAAGGGGGGTTTTCAGTCTGAGAGTCTGGCACGGGTTTTGTTGGTGACTATACTCTACTTAAGCTATTCTAATGCACAAAAGAGATTAATTAGAGGATAGAGGACCGGTTCAATCCTATGGTAAGGAAACTGTATTAACCATAATTAATCCGATAAAACGCAGGTTTATTTATTAGTGCAATGGCTGTCTTATGGTTGTCTGATATATCATTCCTAGATTTAGGTGGTACGTATTCCTAAAACCTAGACATGTTAATTCTGTCACAATTAGGCACATCCACATAAAGTATTCGCAGTTGGTTATAATCTATCTTAGAAGTTCAATGCGGGTGATCTCACTAACGACTAGCTCACGGAGACTTTACTAACTTTTTGCTTAACAGCCTTCTATATATTGGTAGTCCACTAGCCCCAATCCATCCTTTAAGGAATCAGAACATTATTTGTTAATCCTAGGTCACCCCCTAGTCCAACTTGTTCACTAAACCTTAAAGGGCAGGTGAACACATTAATATGTGATCCTATTATTCCAGATATATAGATTGCAGATATAGAGAGCTATCCCGGTATCTAGCTAACTCTTTATTTGTATTCCTAGACCTAGTTGAATGATAGGTCGCATACTTAAGCACATAAGCGAGTATAAATTGATAAACACAAGCCAACACATAAGAGGCAATCGATATAAACAAAACCAAATGTTAAATCTTCATAAACATGGCTAATACCTAAAGGTATTAGCCGATAACCATTGTAATTACAGATACAAATGTCATAGACAAACGATTAAGGTAAACTAACCAAGTTAATGAATGATACCAACAACCTAACGCGTATTTAGAGTAAAAGGGAATTACATGATGTTTCTTTTATGATTAAGAGCTTTTGCTTGACCTTCTCTACTCCTCTTAGCCTCTGAAAATCATCCTCTATGATTAGGGTTTCGAATATATTGTTAAGCACACCCTAAAGTCATGTTTAGGGTTTTGTATTTATAGCTGCTGGAATTAATTGGATACAACCGTATCCGTTGAGGTTGATACGGCGTATTGAGGTTTCCTTAGAGTAGGGACCACGTTTGTCATCTTCCAGAATGTTCTTTGAGCATATCTTCTTGGATATGGCATATGACGCATTCTTAATACGGCATATAGACGATTGTGTCTTCATAGTTTCTTGTGAAGTTTAGGCGCAAATACGCCGTATCTTCTTGATGGATACGGCGTATTGAATATCAGATCAGTAGGTTTCTTGATTTTTTTGTTTAAGCTCCAAAATATGCGCCTTTTAGCTAATCTTCACCAATTGCTCCATAATTACTGCAAATAACTAATATAACAGATTAAGTAAAATTTCATGTAATAATTATATCAAATGGGTACTTTTCATGAAATAAATAATGCTATAAAAGTGACATTATTTGATGTCATCAAATATTCCCCCACTTGAATCCTACTTGTCCTCGAGTAGACTTTAGAAAGTTTTGTAAAAATGTATCCCAATCTAAGTTTAGGATCTTCTTCGTTAAGCATTTCTCTTGTTACATTACTAGCACACAACCAAACACCTCACGAAATAGAAAAATGAAAACACTCAAATCACTCGACTAATCTATGTGGTAACATGTAACTAATTCGCTCAATTGCTCAGTCGTGATGAGTATTCTATTATAAGCTTGGAAAGGATACACACCTCCACCACTAAAGCTAAGGAGTAACAATTCTATAAAGGTAAATTGGGTTTGATTTTTAAAGGTTTAAAGGGTTTGATCACTCTTTTAATCTCTATCAATACGAATATTCCAGAAAAGGTGACAAAGACCATACATACACACCCATAACAATAGGATAGACACATATTACTGCATTCAAACCTTAACTCGAATAAGCTAAAGAGTAGGATTGGTAGTGAAGATACCAAAAGTCGTAAACCAGCAGGGGCAACAAACCACATATACACACCCGTAACGACGGAATAGACATACATGATTGCAATCATTCCCCCACTCGAGTAAAACCA
>BQNB010065149.1:10000-35044 GCA_026074375.1 Tanacetum coccineum | reverse complement strand
TGCATGAAACAAGTCATATCTGTTCTCCAGAAATAATAATAGATGCAGTAACCATATATACTTACTTTTTTGGGGCATTTACATGTATTCTCAAAAAAACTTTAATATTTACATATTTTCCCAAACATGCTTCAATTTCATTGTACATTATGCATTGAAAACTTGTGTTTTGAGGAAATATGTAATTTATAAAGTTTCATTGGGTATATATAAAATTCCTCTTACTTTTTTTATTGGGACACTCTTTTCTGTGCATTACAGGCTTGTACAGTGTGCTTTAACGGCTTCTACATTGAGTGTCCCAATAAAATATTTGAGTGTGCAAATCACTAGCCATATACAATCCAGTAGAGCCACCACAGAAAAATGACCTGTGTCAAAATAAACAACTCCCGTTTAGTTTTTATCATATATATTTTTTTTTGGAACAGCAGATTTATTAAAACACAAAACTAGCAAGACGCTAGGAATGACATAACAACGGTTCACAAGATTAAGGATTTTGAGCCATTCGGTCCACAATGAGACGAGGGCCTCTTTACACCTAAACGTACAACCAATAATAGAACAAGAAATCGGGGGGAACATATCAAAAATAACCGCCTTGGATGGATTTTTAGACTCGAACAGCAACTTATTGCGAAAGGACCAGATCGACCACCATAACACATAAAAAACTCCTTCGAGCACCACCTTAAGCTTAGCCGTAAGCCGCAGCGAGATCAACCAAATTAACCATTCCTCGTATGAATTAACATCCACGTAATCTTATATTTAACCTAAAGAAGAAATTTAGACCACTTTTTTATGACAAGAGGTATTCAAGGTCATATTAGTACAGAGATTGGTTCAAATGAGAAGAGTTTTAGGATAGAAAAGATAAAAAGTCATTCCTCTTTAAATAGCTCATTTAAAACTCTTTAATATCCCTTCTAAATTTTTAATATGTTTAATTCACTTCACTTAGTTTTTGCATGAAATAATTGGTGCCTTGTTAAAAATATAACATAAAAGCTAGTGTGTCTTTAAAAATATATCATGAAAAATTAGTGTGTCACTACAAATGTATTAAAATTTTAGTGTGTCACTATATTAGTATTAATAAATTTTAATGTAACACTACACATGTGTCAAAAAAATTGTTGTGTCACTACGTATGCATAAAAAAATTTAGTGTGTCATAAATAAAGTATAAAGTTTTTGCGTGTCATCATAAATAAATGTTATAAGGAAAGTTGTTAGGAAATTATTAAATATTTATTATTTTTGAAAATAAATATGAGAATGGGTCAACATTTTGGGAGGTTCGATTAACGCAATAAGAAATATCTATAGATTAATCTATATTGATTATCTCGTAAAGAATAAAACTCCCTGTTGTGTCAAACTCAACTATCCCGTACTAAAACTATGTCCAGCAAGACAACAGAAGCTCCAGAATTAATGGCTATACCCTACTTTCTCGCCACGAACCATGAATCGCCTTTATGACTCTCGCCCGTAAAGAGGTTTTCTGAGCATAGAATTTCCACACCTATTTAAACAATAAGCCCCTATTCAAAGCGTACAAACTGGATACTCCGAGACCTCCTTTTTCTTTCGACGTCAATACATTACTCCACTTAACCCACGAAGCTTTATTACTTCCAAGATCATGACCTTTGAAGAAACGACTCCGAATAGATTCAAGTCTTTGAAGAACACTAGAAGGAACTTTGAATATCGACATATGAAATATAGGCATAGATCCTAAAACCGACTTAAGGAGAGTCAATCTACCACCAATAGATAAAGTTTTCATTTTCCATCTCGATAAACAGGACGTCACTTTCTCAACTACCTCATCTCAAGCATGAACCCGCGACATAGAACCCCCGACTTTCGTACCTAAGTAAGAAAAATGAGTATTAAGGATAAGACATCCGAGCTTAGAGGCCGCTTGCTTAACCTTCACGTCCTCCACAGAATTACTTCCAGAATCTTTCTTTATACTCATAATAATCTTAACGAAGCCTAGAAAAGCATTCCAATGCATGAACAAGAGTATTAATATTTGAGTCGCACCATTGCCCAACAAACATCACATCATCCGTATAGAATAAATGAGATAAATTTAACGAAGAACATAGCTTGATTCCTATATATATACCCGCATCGACCACTCGTTGAAATGAGAGATGTAAACTTTCCATAATAAGAATAAATAGGAAAGGAGATAGCGGATCACCTTGCTTGAGACCTTTAAAAAATTGAAATTCCTCCATTGGGCTACCGTTTACAATAATGGAACCACGAGACGATCGTAAGCAGCTTTGAATCCACAACCGCCACTTGTTACCAAATCCGAACTTATGTAAGACATCGTCTAGAAAATCCCACCGAACCGTATCATATGCTTTCTCAAAATCCACTTTAAAGAATAACGCTTGTTTCATCTTTAGTTTTCCACCAATGCCAAAACCACAGATTAAGGATGGAACGGTCCAAGCCAAGATTTGTCCTCCTCCGCATATAACGCAGATTGCACTTCATTTTCCAATGTCAATCCTATAAACCCCACCGTGCGATTCACGAGGATTTTGGCGACAATCTTGTATATACTTCCGATTAGACTAATAGGCCTAAAATCTTTCACCATGTTTGCATCAGGGATTTTTGGAATCAATGCAATAAACGCCGAATTACAGCCAATTGGGAAGTTATTATGGATGAAAAAATATTTAACTGCCTCAAATACCTCGTTATCAATCGTTGGCCAAAAGTGACGATAAAAACCAAACGAGAATCCATCCGGGCCGGGGGACTTGTCCGTCCCACAGTCCCACACCGCCCTCTTCACCTCCTCCATAGACACCATACGTTCCAAGTCATCCTTTTGTTCGTTCGATAAGGATCTCGGAAAACACATATCAATACGAACTCGGTCATCTTTAGGCTCGTCAAATCTATCTCGGAAATGCTGAAAAAATTGTTTTTTAACTCTAGACGGCTCTTCGATCCACTTACCATCTATCATGACGCCCCGAATATTCTGTTGACTACGCTTCTTGTTAATCATCCCGTGAAAAAATCGAACATTTTCGTCTCCTTCCAAACGGACCATTTGATTAGGCCTCTGACCGCGATCCGTTTTGCCTGGATTTGATTAAGATTTTGAATCGAATTCAGGACCTCCAGTCTTCTAGGAACAGTGTCGTCCGTAGCGTTACCATTATCAATGACCTCGTCCAATTTCGCTAGCTCCCCTATAAGCCTAGTGATCTCGGCCTTCGTACTGTTTCTATTCGTACTAAAGCCCATCCTTCGCATCCCTTAACTTTGAGAAATTACAATTTAATACATCAAAGTTTCGCATAGCAAATAACTTACCACCAGGAGTATCCTCCAAATATCGACTACGAAAATTTATCAAACCCGTCCAATGCCAACCATGTTTAAGAAACGAAAAAGTAATCGGCCCGTAATCATATTGTAGACTTCACGAAATAGAAATGGGACGATGGTCCATAAATATCGCTCCAATGTAATAGCATTAATATTGGGGAAAGTATTCATCAGACCATCCGAGATAAGGAACCTATCAATTTTGCTCATCTTAGTAGCTGATTTATGGCTCCATGTAAAAGCACTTCCTCCTAGAGGAACCTCAACAAGCACGCATGTAGAATAAAGGAATTAAACACATCCCCCCCACGAACATTAAAAACCAAACCAAACCTGTCCGATTTAAACCTCACATCATTGAAATCGCCCATCATTACTACCTCACCATCCCACTGACTAGAAACATGAGTTAAGTAATCCCAAAGCATGCATTTATCACGCGAATCCTGAGGAGCATCCACGGACATCGACACAATAGGATTAACATTAGTCTTCAACCACACCCCCGCATAATGACAAGTAATCCGAAAAAACAGTTACGTTGTTTTTACGAAAGGAATTCGGATCCCACACACACAAGATCCCTCCCGAGTTTCCCACGGAATCACTATGAACATGATCAAAGCATAAATTACCCCCAACATAATTTCACACTAAGTAAATCAATACTCTCTATCTTTGTTTCTTGAAGAGCTAAAAAATTAACTCTATTCTTGACACACAACTCTTGACCCAATCTTTTTTGTCCTTTTGGGCTAGGCCCCTTGAATATTCAATGATAAGAAATTCATCAAAAAACCAGCAGCCCGCTTCCTTGTGATTCAATATCTCGGTCAATTATTCCATACAACCTCCTCCACTGTTATATCCCATAGTACGAACCCCACCTTACCTAATTCCTCCAATAAGCATAAAATATAACCTCTTGTTTCCGGTGCCACAGATCTTTTGAATATTCCTGAACAAAGCACCGAATCCTGAGTTTTATAGCCTTTCAATCCATGATATCTTTATTTTCAACCAGAATCTCAACATCATTCCCAGTTTTAAATCCACGACATGGTACTCCTAACAATCTCCTCGCTTAAATTAAATTCTCTATTTACAGCTTCCGTATGTGAACCCCGGAGGGTAATTATACTTGTTCTCTTCAGTTCCATTAACTACTACATCTTTAATTTTATTGCCAAACGAGTACAAGCCGAATGGATCCTCTGAATGATTTTTCTTCTGACCAGAAGATTCGTCGAACAGTAGTCATCGCCACCTCATTCCACATCATATCCCATCCCCACAGCTCATGCTCATCATGACCCTAAATGTTCCTGATCAATTAATCCTCTATATGACATGGGACTTTCTCATCCGAATCATCCAAAAACTCCGAACCCATACCCGAATTTCTTTGCACCAATCCAACACACCATACCCGGTAAACAATTTTGAAATTCACAATTATTCTGAACGTAAGCTTCGTGTAGATACACAATCTCTTGGAGTGGAAATACAAATCTTCTTGATCGTCAAAGGTCTACAAGTCTCCCCCACGTTGGAGCGGCAATCCTATTAAAAGTATTCCCCGACCAAACTTTAAGAGGGATACCTTCAACTTCTACCCACACGATTCTACCTTCAGGCATAAAATCGTTAGACGCTTGCCTCAACACCGAGAACCATGAAACCGCCCCAGTATTATCTCTAAATAAGTCTTTAGACTTAACTGATTCAAACTCAAGTATGATCCATAACTCTCCCATGTAGCGAATTGTCAAATCATCAAAACCTTCATTAATAAGCGTTTTTTTGAGATTAGATAAGGAGGCCACTTCTTTCACCCTGCCAAATAAGGACTTAGACTAATCTTTGGAATAAAGACAATCATCATCTAACACGATCGTTATAGAAGATTCACTCTCCATAGATTCAGACCTATTCTTGCCTGATAACACATCAACAAATGATTACCGTTCTCCATGGGGCCAACACCCTTTCTAGGAGTAAAGGCCCAATTCCTGTTATTCCCACCATCCTTTTTAACATGTTCAGGCTTACCACTCTTAGGATTCCCATTCGCAGAAGCCCTATTAAATCTCGCAATATTAGCATGAAGTTTAATACGGCCCACCCAAATCGTACACAAATTACTGACCAACCTCTCTACATTAAAGACATTGATAAACCGAACAAAACCAAATCTTTTACCTTCTCTGGACCTCTTCAAAGGAATGAAACTGTCCACAACATGACCATATACCTTACATGAATGGAAAAGATCTTTGGCGATAAACGATTCCGGAAAATTTGTAACAAAAATCGACGTAGAAATCTTAGATACATCATCTTCCTTTGATCTAAAACTTCCCATAATAATAAGCACCGATTGGTTTAAAATAGATGAAATTGATCTGTAAATTAGATGAAAAATATTTGGGTTGAAGGGAGATCTATAAACTTGAAAATAGGATTGGGGTTTTGTTTAATTTGAATTTGAATGATGATAAATTGTTTAATTTTAGGATTGAAGTGATAAATTGTTTAATGAAAAAATAGGTGAACATGATTGGTTAATTAGATCTATGATAAATCCTGGATCTTTATTGATCTCTCAACTCTTATGGGATATATAAGGCTGAACTAAATTAGAGATTCAACGCTGCAAGTAGTTTTGTTTAAGCGCTTTATATGTTAAATATACTTTCCAATTTCCATATCATATAGGTTGGAAATCTTTGTGTGAGTGATTAAGTTCCCTTTGCAAGCCATCAATAGTTTGGATAAGTGAACCGGACTTGACATGTGTGAGGTTCGGTGAGTTTTTTAGTAGGACTCGTGAAGGTAACACACATCCATGGTACAAAGTTGTCACTTCTTCTTCCTTAGAAATGAAGGCAACCAAGAGGGACTCAAGTCACCTCAAAGCCTTCAATTTATAGACGCATGGATGTCGTTGATCGAACATTTGGATCAGTTTGAAAGGCAAGTTTTGCATGAGTGAGTTGTTTAATAGATAGCTTGATAGAGTTAAACTGTTAAAGTGATTTTAGAACAATCAATTCTATATCAATTTTGAAGAAGTTCAAGTGTTTGCCAATATATTCACTTGACTTTATGGTGACATCAAGAGTTTGAGATTCGAATCGCATACCTTGACATTATATTACGGTTCACTTACCAAATGACAACACTCCATCATATGATACATATCTTCCTACCTCTATTTAACTTAAACTGTTTACAAGACAAAAACTTCGGAAAAAAATAATAAGCATTTAATCACGGATGGTTCTTATAGGCAAAGAATATGACGATGAACCTTTTTTGGGTTTATTATAACATGATCAAATAGCTCATTTCTTGGGTAGAATCATAGACATGTATGATGCTTTCCCTATAGTATATAAACAAGAAAGATTTCATTTCTTTAACTTATGTGTTGATTCCAACATTTCTATTTACCATTTATGTGTTCGTTATTCGGTGTTGTTTGTTGAAGCTTCTTCGATAACAGTGCAAAAGTTACAATACAATTATTAAGTGACGGTACAATTGATTTCGGAGATCCTCATGAGGTTTTACTTTCACATTTTCGTTCTTTTTTGCTTGGTTGCGATGGATGACAAAAATGGTGGTAATGCAACTCGTTTTGTGCTTTTTAAATAACATGCCTTCATGCTAGTGACGAACGTGTACAGTGGGTCAAATCATTATTACCTAAACGAGGAATGTGAATGTGAAATTTTTTGGGTTCAAAATTCTGATTATGTGACTACTTTTTAATTGGAGTAGTTTAAATGACAAGCGTGTACAATGACAACTATTTAAAAAAGTCAAGAATTTATATTCACTTTCAACTTCACCCCAATACATGTATCTGAAAACATACTAATATCCTGGACATGTGTGATTGAGATTACCTATATATATATAGTATATAAACAAGCACAATTTCACATCATTAAGCTATGTGGGATGTAAAGTTGGGATGATATTGATCAAATAATGTACATACCTACATGTTCACTCTATCATTTTTATATTACATTTATTTGTACTTATATACTTATACTAGACGCATACCCGCTCATAGCGCGTAAATTCCTAGCGGTAATTAATCGAACCGGTTGAAGAAGAATCATCATATTTGTCCTCACTAGATTCTTCATCATCAAGTACAGTTTCTGTAACTGACAACATTTTGGATAGAGTTAGATATATTTCTCGTATTTTAATTTGTAAATAAAAAAATACAAGCATAATGTATATGGTCCTAAGTTTAGTGCATTGAAGGTTTTTATGTCGCCTAAACAATTTTAAACTCCGTAATAGAGGAAGTATAAACATATGTGTTTTGCAATTGCGCCATACATGATCCATAAGACCATAACTAATTCCTTTAAAAACTTCATCCATCTAACTAAATACAACAAACTCTGTGAGACGCTCTTTATCTAAAATGTTTAATGTGCCGTTAGGTGTTTTCACCAAACTTAACAGCCTAACTTCAAAACTTGCAATTATTCAGACACAAGTTAACTGCAAAAAGAGGACTGATCACTACTAAGGGTATTTATTTAACACAATTTTTGATTTCAGGATGGTGTGCTATCAACATATATTGGTCTGGGAAATTTTGGGGCTATCACCAGCTAGGCAACGCAAGCCCAAAAGACTATCAACATATATTGGTCTGGGAAATTCTTGGACTTGAACTAAACAGTTAAAGATGTTTATTAGAAATCTGTTATCATCAAATATGTTAGTCCAACTTCAACTTGTAACAGGAAGTAAAAATGTTGACCTGGTTTACGTACTATCATTCTAAAACAGTCTTTGGTCAATACTATTGTAATATGATAATTCCCCATGCTGAGATAATACAAACACGACCCTATATATACAGATGAGATAATGTTTATCTATGGACACTTCCTATAATTATGACCCTAATCACAATAAATGTGAATTATGACCCTAATCACAATAAATGTGATATAATCAATAACGATAATCAATCATGGCTAATCAATGACAATTAATACTCCAGCGCAGTTTGAGCGGGAGGTCTTCGAACGTTCAGGCTGAAGCGAAGCTCAAGAAATAAAGCCGTGGGGAGACCCTTAGTAAAAATATCTGCATACTGAAATCTGGAAGGGACATGAAGCACACGAACTTGACCGGAAGCAACATATTCTCGGACAAAATAAATATTAATCTCGATGTGTTTAGTACGCTGATGCTATACAAGATTAGTAGATAGATACACAACACTGACATTATCACAATAGACAAGAGTAGCAGTAGAGAGAGGAGCATGAAGCTCAAGCAACAAATTCCGAAGCCACGCAGTCTCAGCAACAACATTCGTGACACCTCAATATTCTGCCTCAGCACTAGAACGAGACAATGTAACCTGTCGTTTGGCAGACCAAGACAAAAGGTTATCACCAAGAAACACATAATACCCGAAGGTAGATCGACTAGTAATGGGGCAACCAGACCAATCAACATCTGTATAAGTAGTGACTTGAGTAGTGGACGAGACATGTAGCTGAAGTCAATGGTCAATAGTCCCACTAACATAGCGCAAAATGTGCTTCAAAGCAATAAAATATGGATCACGAGGGTCATGTATGTAAAGACAGATGTGCTGCACAACATAAGATATATCCGGGCGTGTGAATGTCAAATACTGAAGAGCACCTGCTAGGCTGCGATATAAAGTAGGGTCGCTGACAGGTTTACCATCCGAACCAAGCTTGGACTCTGTATCAACAGGGGTCCGGCACGGGTTACAATTTTGCATATGAGCTCGCTCAAGAATTTCCTCTGTAAATTTTGATTGAGAAAAAAACAAGCCAGATGCCGATCGCTGAGCAGAAATACCAAGAAAATAATTGAGTGAACCAAGATCCGTCATAGCGAACTCATTGTGGAGGGAAGCAATGATCCACTATAGAAATGCTGAAGATGATGTTGTAAGAATAATATCATCCACATAAAGCAACAAATAAGCAATGTCAGATCCTCGATGAAATATAAATAAAGAGGAGTCAGTTTTACTATGTTGAAAACCGACTCGTGTAGCATAACTAGCAAAGCGCTGAAACCAAGCACGCGAGGCTTGCTTAAACCCATACAAAGACCGCTGCAGATGACAAACAAAATCAGGTTTGTTTGGATCAACAAACCCATGTGGTTGATGCATATAAACAGTCTCAGATAAGTGACCATGAAGAAAAGCAATTTTTACATCAAGCTGATGAATGGGCCAGTCACGAGAAACTGCAAGACTCAAAACATTATGAATGGTAGCCGGTTTAACCACCGGACTAAATGTCTCATCACAATCAATACCCTATTGTTGACTGCGTCCATTTGCAACAAGACGGGCCTTGTACCTGTTTAATGAGCCATCTGCATTGAATTTATGTTTGAAAAGCCACATAGAACGAACCACATTAACGTTAGTTAGACGGGGTACAAGAACCCACGTTCCATTAGTAATTAAAGCATTATATTCATCTAACATAACTTCTTTCCAATTAGGATCACAAAGAGCATGAACATGAGAGTGAGGAAGTTGTGAAGTAGTGGTAACATGACAATGCATACGTTCAAGTGGTTTAAAAATGTCAGCTTTAGTGCGAGTGACCATGGGATGGGTAGACATGGTTTGTGATGAATTATTTATGGGAATTGAAGTATAGCTATCTAGCGTTTGGGCATGTGATTGTGTTTGGACCAAAGTTGGGATTAGTGTTGAGCTATGAGATGGAGGGGTATGTGGTTGTGGTGGGCTAGTTGGAGGGGTTATGGGATGGGCCGTAATTGGGCTGTGTGGTTCATCCACGTGTTGGGCAAATGGTTCAGTGGTGGGTACATTGGTTGAAGTCTGTATAGGTGGTAAAAGAAAATCGTATGTTGGTTTAGTAGAAGAAGTGAAATTCCCAAACGGAAAAACGTCTTCATCAAACCGCACATGTCTCGATATAATTATTTTATTTGTGACTAAGTCGAGTCACCGATAACCACGATGATTGGCGGGGTAACCAAGGAAAGATTCAGATGTGGAATGGTGGTTTTAGTTTATTGTGCAATTTAGCATCACACGTTGACGGAAAACAAATTACACTCCCAAGACACGCAAATGTTTAATATGTTTTTGGGGGTTTGGTTATAGAGTTTGGTGAATGGTATTTCATTATTAATGGCGGTGGAAGGTAATATATTTAAAAGGTGAGCGGCCATATTAAGAGCTTCCACCCAATAAGATGGAGGTATGTGAGCTTAAAAAAGTAATGTGCGGATAAGGTTATTAAATTAGTGCCGATGCATACGTTTCAGATTTTCCATTCTGTTGCGAAGTACGAGGGAATGAAAACCGAAATTGTATGCCATTTTGGCGAAAAAGGTCATGAAAGCGGGTGTTGTCATATTCACCCCCATGGTCACACTGCAAAGCCTTGATGTCAACATTAAATTGTTTGTTGACATAAGCACGAAAAGCAACAAAATTATCAACAATAAATCGGATTTTATATGCAAGGGTAGACCCAAAACAAGTGCGAAAAATGATGCTAAGTCATAGATAATATTATTTCCACTTTCACTTGGAATCGGTGATTTCCATATATCCGAGTGGATAATTTCAAACACAAACTTAACAAAAGACCGAGAACTATGAAACAAAAGCTTAACATGTTTACCTAATTGACACGCATGACACAAAGCAGACAACTTTGATTTATTACATGAAATTAAATTACTTGACTCCAAACTGACGTTGGCACATCGTTCCTCTCCCGGTGGGGATGTCTGATCTGAGGCGGTATGTGCCATGGTAGTGGAACTAAGTGAAAGCAAAACAAACTGGAGTTTGTAATGAAAGGTTATTGAGTGGATCGGGTATAAGGTATCGCTCCGTACTCATTTAAACGAAGAAGAATCTTTTGGGTCTGGTAATCTTTTACAGTAAAACCATAAGCATCAAATTCAACAGAGACATTATTATCACGGGTAAATTTACGAACAAAAATTAAATTCTTAATGATGTGAGGTGTGACAAGAATATGATTTAGATTAAGAGGCTTATAAGATGTATGCAGGAAGCTATGTCCGGTATGAGTGACAGGAATAGAGTTACCATTGCCAACAAATATAGATGGATAAATGCTCGAATTACTAAAGGAAGTGAGTATACCTGTATTGTCTGCCAAGTGAGAAGATGCTCCAGTGTCCATGTTTCAAGAGGGATCTTGAGAATTTATAGTCTGAAATGCTTGCGGAAGAGTGGTAGCCTGTGCTGTTTGCGGTTGGGCCGGATAATATATTGGGACACGACCAATTTGAGAATGATAGTAAGGAGCAATATTTTGAACATGCATACTTGGACTGGGCCACGAATATACTTGCTGAGCGAATAGGGCTTGAAAGTGATATGGAATACAATTCATAATGTATATGGTGATGAATGTTTGAAAAAGTAAACGCAAGGCTAGTGTTTTTTTTAAGTCAATAATTGTAGGCTAGTAGGAAAAATATATACAAACTTTAGAGATAAATGCAAAGGCAGCAATCATACGAGCAAAGCAATTAGCAACAAAAAGATATCAAGCGAAAAGCAGAAAAAAATGGCACGACAGTGTTATAGTTTTTGGTGGTGGTGGGTGTTGGCTCTGATTACCATATTATAATATGATAATTCCCGATGCTGAGATCATACAAACACGACCCTATATATACAGATGAGACAATGTTTATCTATGGACACTTCCTATAAATATGACCCTAATCACAATAAATGTGATATAATCAATCACGCTAATCAATCATGGCTAATCAATCATGGCTAATCAATCACAATTAATAAATACAACAATCCACTTAGCTAATAAGAATTCGCCAAACACCTAGAACAATCCGACTATCACAACCTCTAGCAGCTTACATCCAAACACTCTCTTATGTAGCCCGTTTTGTTCTGTTCTGAACTCACTTATTGACTTTCAGAGATCATATCTCCAAATGGCTCAACTACACATAAAAAGTGATAAGAGTATCCCGTTCTACCACCCATTTCATGGTTCAAACAGCGAAAACACATCCAAACACTATCATAAGCAGCCTATTTTGTTCTAAGCTTACTTTATCCAGTTTAGCATTACCACTTTCGAAACGCCCATACAAACACCCCTTTAATGTCCGTATGTCACTTCCGAATATAAAAATTGACACACTGTAACGCCCACAAAAATAATGGACTATGCGGGTATACTTTCGGGTTCAACTAAAAACTATCGATGATTTAAAGATTATATTGGCTAGCGTCAAGGTAGGCCAGACCAAACCTGGCAATAACATGTTTTTGAGATATTCATCTGGTTATAGCACAAAAGCCTTATGTAGGTCTTTTTTTTATTGCAAGTTTGAGTCGGTCCCAGAGTACTTTGTATCTAAGAATGAAGGTGCAGATACAATGCAACCATTAGGCCTTTTTTCCGGTATCGGGGTGGATGCGATGCCTTTTGCCAATGTCTAGGTGGATGCGGTCCTCTGCCAGCTTTATAAGCTTTGGTATCGCGGGTTGATGGAGTTTCGGATCCTTTAATCTATGAGGAAAAGTTGTATCTATATGCTTCAAATAAAAGGAATTTCTTGTAATATACATTCTCATGTCAATTTGTCATCAACTCCAACAAAAAGATACCAAAATCATAGATATTGTGTGGTGGGTGCTTCTTTGGTTTGTGGGATCCTTGCGGCTTTCTCGAAGCCACTCACAGCTATATTCTTCCCGCTTCCCACAAGGATGTTTTTGGGATTGATGTTTGAGTGAGTAACTGAATTCCTATGGAAATGCATAAACTGAATTCCTTGTGCCACTTGTGTGGCAATATGCAGACATTCCTCGTAGGTAAACACTATATACGCAAATATTGTGTTGACCTTCGACGACCGTCTGCATATTTCCTACATAAGTGGCATAAGGAGTTTAGTTTATGCATGTCTAGAAGAATCCAGTTATCCAGTTACTCACTCAAACATCAATTCCAAAAACATCCTTGTGGGCAGAAGGAAGAATATGGTTGTGAAAATCACTCGCTTCGAGAAAGCTGCAAAGATCCCACAAACCACAAAAGCACCCCACCACCAAAGTCGTGAAAATGATATCTTTGATTTTGGCATTTTATGTTGGAGTTGACGACATGAGAAAATATAGAACATGAAATTCCTTTTAATTCAAGCATAAATAATTAAATATACAACTTTATCTCATGGGATCAAAGGATCTGGAACACCATCACCCGAGAAGAGCTACATAGCTTATAAATCTCGCACAGGACCGCATCCACCTAGACGTTGGCAAAAGGCCTAATGCAGCCACGGTTGCATTGCGCCTTCATTTTTTGACACAAAGTATTTAAGGAGGAACTTGCAATAAAGAAAAGACTTATACAAGGAGTTTATGTTATACCTAGATGAATATCTTAAAAACTTGTTTGCTTTTACCAGTTTGCTTATTCTTTCACACAATTGTGTCTCGTGCACTTATCATATTGTGTCTATCATATCTCAAAACGTGTTTGCTTTAGCTACTTTTAGACAGTATAATGAATAATTTATTTTGATTTTGTATAAGCAAGTTTCATTTGAATAACATGACAATTTAATGATTTTATGACTTGTTGCATATTGTTATTATGGTATATTTAAGACCCTTGACCAATCATGAATCAAACACAACATGTATTAACCTATTTTCAACACGCACCCACGCACCCTCCCGCGCACACAGAGACATAGAGACACACATACACATACAAACACCAGAAAGAGACATACACAGACACATAGACACAGAGAGAGAGACAAGAGATACAGAGACACACAGACACCACACGACACATACACACAGAGGCAGAGATAGAGACATAGAGAAAGGCATAGACATACACATATACAGACGAAAGACACACACATATACAAACGAAAGACACACACACACACACACACAAACACATACACAGACAAACATAGACACAGACAGACCGTAGACGCGGACGCACATACGCACATACGCATCAACAAAGAGATAAACACAGGGACACAGAGACACAAATACACACAGAGACACACACAGAGAGACACACTCAAAGACACACAGACACACACAAAGACAAAGACGTTGATAGGCACGCATGCGCGCGCACACACATATAATTACGATAAACCCCCCTCTTATAAATTCATAAGACTGATCATATAAGTTTAACGAAACATGGGGGCGAAAGATGGAACCATAACACATATTGAGGTTCATTTATGAAAAACTATACAAGACCAGAAACACAATTTTAAGGTACAGGGTGCATTTACAAAAAAACAGATTTTCATTAGGTGTGAGCATGGTTCGGTTTTTGGCTAAAACCGAAACCGAACCAAAAATATTCGGTTTTTTCTATTTAGAAACCGTTTGGTTTCAGTTTATTATAGGTTCGATTTTTGTTTATTTTCGGTTTGGTTTTTTAATTGGTTTATCGCAGTTTGGTCTTTCAATGGTCGAATGTATAATACAACATAGAATAACTTTTTCAAATTTCAAAAATAAAGAAACACAAACTAAGGACATTAAGAAACTATTGATGATAAAAAGACATTATATAAAAGAAATGTTTATGCGTTGTAAAGTGACAATGTGACACAACAATGACAAATGTTCTAGATGATAAATGCACACCCATAATTTCCTGGTTTTGATTTCTCAGTATTTTTGGGTTTACGTTTGATTTTTTGGTTTTCTGCACACCCTTAATTTTCACAAAAACTAACACTACACCGCAAAATTTCATGGTATCCCGAGACGCACTATGGTTTACTCATCCAAACACTTGATTTAGTTATATAAGCTCATAAGCTATAAACCCCCTAAATAATCCCAAACAAACACGTATTGCTTCGCCACGTCAACATAGTGTAATAACGCAACCAGCATCACCATTTTAATATACCCTGCTTAAAGACAAATATATGTGACAAAAACCAAAATCACACATGCTCTCACACAACCATACCTTTATCACCACTTTAATATACCCCGCTTAAACACAAATATATGTGACAAAAACCAAAATCACACACACTCTCACACAACCATACCTTTAACAACTCGGTGTTGGTCTTCCCCTTATTACCACCGGTTATGTTTGGTCAAACTGTGTTAGTACAAAATGTGTGACTGGGTATTGAGTGGGCTTAGATTGCTTGTTGGGCTGGACCTTCAAGCTCTCTTAGGGTTAGATCTTGTACTAAACAAAGTAGTTAACATGATTTCCTGCACATATGAGAGTAAACTGTTTGCCTTATCGTGGGGATGGACCCCACGATTAGACTCCGACGTGAGAGTAAGAAAACATGTTGTCAGAGGTATGTGTGTGTATTGGGAAGAGTGAGAAAATCATACCATTTCGAGTGTCAGAGGATTCCTTTTATAGGCGAGTCTAGTACTAAGGTTTCAAAGTATTTTGCCTATAATCGTAGAGGCCGAAGTAGGACCCTTGTCGGGCAAGGGTCCGCGGTTATCGTGGCTGTAGACGCGGATCATTTTCCGCGGACGTTAACTAGTCCGTTGATGGCTTGCAGGAGCGGCCTGTGACCGATCCGCGTCCGTCTTGCTGTATTCGGGCCGTGGCTAATGTGACTCTGGGCTTGGCTCCGACCCGTTATGTTTGTTATCTATTTAGTTGGGCCAAGGCCCTAATTGTGATAGTACGGCCTAGGCCCAAAGGCCTGCTATACCTATCATACGTCATCAAGTCCCTTCAGTCTAGTATTTTTACTACGTATGGCGTATTGCTGCGTGCGGTAAATGTTACTAGACTTAAGTTTTTTATTGTCGTGCTTCTTTCGTCTTCCGTGACTGTTGGCTTTTTCGCGACTTTTCCTTAGCCAGTTAGGTAGGGTTTAGGTGACGTGTCTTTCCCCTGACCTTTCATTTTCTGACTGATATGACTTGTGGTCAGTTAACTTTTGTCATAACATTTTTTTCACTTTTAATCCTATACCTTCATTTTCTTAGTGGGATACACGTGTGCACATCTTTTAAGGGGTTGAATTAAATATACCAAGGGTATAAATACCCCCCTGGTTTTCACTGTTACTCTTTCTTCTCTTTTACCATTTTCGCGATTGTTGTTATTTCCAAGCTTCAATCTACTTTCTTTTCTACGCCAGTTATTTCTTCACGGTTTTTTAGGCTACCAGGTTAGGCTTTAACTCTGTATTTTCTTCTTACAATGAGTTTGATTTTTAACGTTAGATCTACCTTAACCCAAGCGGCCTTAGATGCTTTCTGTCAACAATACCATATACCTGATACTATGCATCCTAAATTACCTGCTCGCAATCAAAGTATTCATGATAGCCCCGCTGGTAAAATTAGTGTATATACTAGGTTCTTTGAGTTTGCCAAATTCTATATACCCCTTTCTTAGTTTCTTGTAGATGTTCTTGGGTACTTCCGTATCAATCTGTCATAGCTTTCCGTTATTGCTGCTGCTAAGGTCTCTCATTTTGAGATCTTATGTCGCGTTCACGGTTATGTCCTAACCGTTAGATTGTTCCGTAGGTTTTATGTAAATTCTAAAAACAAAGGTTGGATGTCTTTTAGCAAACGTCTTGATACTGCGCCAGTTTGTTACACCAAACCGCTAGATTTATTGAAACACTGGAATGATAGTTTCTTTTGGGTTGATGCCTCTGTTTTTCCGCTTTCCGTTCCATTGCATACTAAGAAAACGGTGACGAGGGACCCTTCTCCCACCACGGATGAGTTTAGTGCGGAAGCGTGTGACTTCCTTGCCACTCATCAGGCTCCGTTTCATAAATTTTCAAAATTGTTCTTATACCTCGTTGGTATAAGTCGTTATTATGACTTGGATGATAATGTTTATCCTATCTTCTTGACTGAGGTCAGAGAGGGTGGGTGTCTTTTATTTGCGTAGCTTTAATTGCTTTTTGACCAGTCTCTAATTGTTTTATGTTGTTTGTTTGCGTAGAGATGGATCTATTCGCTTTTATCCGTCATGCGGACCCTACTAAGGTGCGGATTGGTAAAAGGAAAATTAAGGTTGGTGCTACGGCCGCGGCCACTGTGCCTTTCGTTACTTCTTCCGTGACCCTTACACCAGAGCGTGAGGGTAGTGGGCATACATATTCAATTCCCGGGCCTAATTTAGGGACTCAGCACCCAGCTGAGAGGTTTGTAATTTCCTCAAACTCTTCTCATCGTTCTAGTACCAATGCTGAAGATGCTGAGGTCACTTCTATTGTCAGGTCATCCGTGCCACCACCTCCTGTGCTGACTGCGGCTGTTGCCACTACTGCTATTGCTGGTGCCACTTCTGCTCTGGTCCATGAGTCAGGTATCGGACCGGTTCATCGTAGCATTTTTAGGGACCCCGCTTCTCCTAATGCAGCTGAGGCAGATGTTGCTGGTCCTTCTCAGCCTGCTGGTGCAGAGGTTTTTGTTGACACTTTTTATATTTCTCAAGAGATGGATTCTAAAGCTCTTCGGCAGACATATGTTCCCAAGTGGAACATGATTAATGACTCTGCCCATGATGACCCGGAGGTTTGTCAGAGTATGGTTGATCAGCTTGCTCCTCTTAGGTTCTTTTCCCAACTCCAGGGCATGGATTATGAATAGTTTTTTACGGAGTTCAATGCTAGGGTAGCACGCCAAGCATGTTTTAGTGTTGAAGTTAGGTTGAGGTTTGGGCATAATTACAGGGAAAGGAAAAAATTTGAGAGGAAGTGTAATAGGCAAGCGGACTTGTTAAAGGAGAAGGATGTTGAGATTGCCAATTTGAAAGATCAACTGTCTTTGAAAAAGGTTGAAGCTGCGAAGGTAATTCGTCTTCGCGGCCAAGTTACTGCTGTTGAGGTCGCGGAAGGTGCTCGGGTTAATGAGCTGGATGGTTTCAAGGCATGGAACCGGGTTCTTGAAGGGGAAAAGAGTACTTTGGAGGGGCATGTCATGACACTTGAGTCCGCGGCCTCCGCTAAAAATGCTGAGTGCGCATCCTTGTCTGCCCAAACTGCTAAACTTACTCAGGATTTATCTGATTTGCAGTTGTTGTTTGATGAGCAAAATGTTAAAGCTGCTTCTCTTGAGTCTTAAAAAGACAATCTTGCTAGTCAAGTATCTTCTTTGGAAGCTACATGCATCGGACTCTACGATTAAATATTTGGTTATGAACTTTTCAAGGAACAGTATGCGGCGGTGCATGATGAGCAGGTCAAGATCCTTAGTGATAAGGTGGCGGGATTGGATGCCGAGCTTATGGGAATGGCTCTTCACTTGGATGAGGAGTTCTATCCTCGCTTCCTGACTACCATAGCTGGTCGGCGATGGATTCTGGGCTGCGACCTCAGACTGGTTGTTATGAAATGTCTACAATCGCCAGAGTATCTTGCTGCTTTGGGAGAAGCCATTGGTCGTGCTATCAATACAGGTATGCATAATAGGTTGGAAGCAGGAATTGATCATAGGAGGGACGGATGGAGTGTTGTTGTCATTGCCGCCTATGATCCTTCCGTAGAAGCAAAATATGTTTTCTTTGTGCATGCCCTATACGGCTTGGATTTCCCTCTGCTTTCTCAACCGGAGTCTCAAAAGGACGTAAGTATTGCTGATATCATGAGTCTCCTTCACTTGAAAGGTCCTGCTGCCGAGACTCTGGAGGCTAGCCAGTTGCAGCCCTCGTATGAACAACTCATGCTTCTTATTTACTGGATGGAGTACAATGTGGTTATTGGAGAGACTTCTTTGTCTTTTTCGCTTGATGTGGTTCATGCTCGTGTTTAAAGGATTAAAGGAGATGTTGCGTCGCGCCGCTTATCCCTTTCTGATGCTATGGTTCCTCTAATTGAGCCTTTGTCTGCTGACTTGGTTGCGAGGCTAGCACTTCAGGCGTACCGGCAACTGCTGACCTTACTACTGCCTTGCCAACTACTTTTGCTCAGACCGGTTCCGTCCCTTCTATATTAGTTTTAGATTATGAAGTGTTGGATGTGGAACCGCAAACTGAAGCTCCTTCCCCCGCCTCAGTTGTATTTGAGAAGGAAGAGTTGGAGACCACGCCGTAGCGTCCTATGGCTAGTTGAGCCTGCCACTTATTGTGGTGCTTCCTGTTTGTAGGAATATCCTTCTTATCTTGTATTATTATTTCTACCGCGGCCTCATGTGGCCTTTTTGTAGCGGTTGTTTGTACTTAAACAATTTTAGTGTTTTTGTACGGCCAGTGTAATACTTAACAATTTATGTGCTATTCATATTTTGTGTTGCTATCTTTTAATACCGCGGTTATACATTTGCAGTGATAGTCTTAGTTGAATATTTGTGGGTTATTCTCCCAGTATCAGGATTGCAAACCTCTTACGTACATGAGTTAATTATTTAGGCTGCTTAACCTTGTATTATGTGGAATAATATTTTTATTCATAGGGTCATGCCCCTTTGCGTGCGCGTCTTACCAATCATATAACATCCTGAAAAGTCATATCCTAATCTGACTAAGTATGGGTCAATTTATGAGAAAATGGATTTATTCGCTAATATTATAAACACATACCTCTTTCCATGGTAACAGTTTAATTTCAACTCCATCTGACCCAACAACAGTTTTGATGACTTTTTTTCAACCTTTTCTAACTTAATTTCACGACGCCTTTTCCCACATTTCACTTCAGTTGACGGCGGTTGGATATAAGGGGATAGGTAAGCCTTGCCGGGAAATTTCTGACGTGGTAAAGTTTCATTCTCAATTTGCTCAGCATCTTTCACAACACTATCAAATTGCACATCATCTTTCTTAATATCTTCTTTCACAAAACTATCAACGTGCACATCATCTTTCTCAATCTCTTATTTGACCACACTATTAACGTTCACATCATCTTTCACAACATCTAACAATTCGGAGACACAAGCATCCTGAACCTACATACAAAATTATGAAAATCATGTTCATCTAAAAAACAAAGTTAAAATAAATCATTAATATATTACCTGAATAGATGGCGTGTGAAAGAAGTCGTTGATTAGTTCTCTAACCTGTTGTGCAGATAGACAAAAATCAGAATGACAAGTTTCTTCATTGTCCTTGACTTTGAATTGAGGATAATCGACAACAAAAGATTTCTACAAACATATTTATTCATTAATAAGGTAATTGTAAAAATAATTACAATAAAACATGTTTAAAAGGGAAATGGAAAAACCTTAGAAAGATGACCAACATCCTGGGACCTTAAACTAATAAGAACCATCAATAGCTGCACTATCGTATTCATCAATCAAACCTGTACACTGGCTGACCCACCCCTTACCCCCCACTGGCACAACACCGGCAGTTCCGGCAAACAGTAAAATGTTTGGCTATAAATACCAACTCATTTCTCTTGATTACACACACTTCTTAATACAATTCTCTTTCTAAATAATCAGTGTACAACTGATCTCCTATGTCTACTTCTCACATGTTCTAGGCATTTATCCTTTCTAACATTTTTCTTCTCTCTAGATTTGGTTACCACTACTCTAATGCTTCTTGTAAATCCTTTATGACGTTGTCCTGATGACACCAAAAGGTCTTCTATGGACAAGCTCGCCAAAATCTCTTGAAGCTTGGATCTATCTTTCATCTTGTGGCAAGCTTCTATGTCTCAAGATCTTCTTCATCTTGTCTCTAATCTTCAAACAAAATATCTTAGAAATGTCTAGATTTGGTTTGGTGACATTGATGTAAAAACAATATATATGTTTATGTTTGGTACCTAGTAGAGGACAAGCATTGGTGATGTGATGAAGGGTTTAGGATTTGAATAAGGGGTGTTGTAATGTGTAGTGGCAAATGGTGAATTGTTCTAATATATGGAACCCGGTGTTTAACTTAGCATCATGAAAAATAATAAGGAACGATGTGTGGCTTCTCCGCCGGTTAAAGGAGATTTGGTGATTAGTGTATTCGAACTCTTGAGTAGGTGACTCGGGGAGTGGAGTAGGGCAAGGAAGGAGTCCTTGTAGCCGAACCACTATAAATAACCGTGTCATATATCCTTTACATTATTGCTCGCATTATCTGATTTTAAACATATCACATCACATCAAACAAAACTAAATACACTTTTGTGAAAATAAATAAAAGAAAATAAAAGTTAAGATTTTAATTTGAAAACTATTCAACCCCCCTTCTAGTTTTCACACCCTATATCTGTTATAACATAGATAACATTACATAAAGGAAACAGTGTTGAAGGGATTAACTATAAATGAATGAACATGAATAT
The DNA here is from genome assembly GCA_026074375.1 of Tanacetum coccineum. NCBI lineage: Eukaryota > Viridiplantae > Streptophyta > Magnoliopsida > Asterales > Asteraceae > Tanacetum > Tanacetum coccineum. Next base: position 13,312 of record BQNB010065149.1, on the reverse strand, counting down.
GAAAGAAACTAACCTTCAATGGAAAAACAAAACCATACAAGACATAGTTGGCCTCGTATTTTGGATTGCTAGCCAACTTTTCCAAATGGAATTTCCGACGACTTACAACAACGTTGTAATCCCTCTTATAAAAGAATGACCACATATATTCTCCCCATGGAAATGCATCCCATTTATAAAAATCATCTACTAAATTTACAATGGGTTTTGAAACTACATGTCTAAGCTCATGACCCATAAAAACAAAATCTAACGCAAGCAGCAAACAAACACGTACAGCATCCTCATCATCCAACTTCACAAACTTAACATCTTTGTTAACAAGCTCTAATAGATGCTCACCCTTTAAGTTTTCAATCTTTGGGAAAACACGCATACGAAATTCAGAATGATCTTCCTCATCAGGATCTAAATTCACTTTGCCAAACCGAAAACTCGTAATCAAACAGAAATCCTCCCTACCATATTCTAATGTACGACCATCAATATCAAATATGAAGGGCTGTTTGGTAGATGGTTTAGAAATGAATCTTTGGTGTTTAAGTAAAAAATTCAGCAAATGATTATCATGTAGAGTTATTTGTATGTTTAACCATGGTCCAAAAATAGTCCGGGAAAAAATATCAAGAAATATCACAAGACGATCTTCCTTCTAACTCAACTTCGATCTAATGGTTTGTAAGATTTCTAACTTTGATCTAATACTAACCTTAGCATTATAAACCTAAACCAAAAATTCAAACGGAATTGTCAATTATAAATGTAAACAATAATTATAAAAGGTATCACAATTTGGATTTATTATCATAGGTCTCAACTCTTATAGATAATTATGAAGTTAATTTAAGCAAATCATTCATGAAAGATATCATCCAAAACGTGCATTGCCCTAGAACTATCATGCGTATTCAAATCAGATTAATGGCAAAACAAATAAATTAAAGGACGAACAATTGGGGTTTTTTAAAAATTGGGGTTTTTAAAAAAACACAAAAAATTAGAGATTAAATCAATTAAAGGACACAAAATTGATAATCAAATAAAAACTTACATAAAGTCTTTCAGCCATAACCACAATTGAACTGATATGGTAGCGAGTCACAACCAATTGATTTTTGATCGGAATAGTGATGATCGAAACGATTGTGTGTTTCAAGAGAGAGAAAATTATTTGTACGTTTTTTGTTTTAGTAAATATTGAACACACAATTTAGCGCACTGCCCAAAGTGGTAGAGCAAATCTTAGTAGAGCAGTAAAACATCCTACGTGGACATAAAGACAAAATAGTACTTCAAGGGTATTCGGGTAATTTTACGTTAAGTGGTGGACCAACCCACTGAATTGTGGGAAAAAAAAGTATTTTTGAGTGGACATGTGTCAAGCTATAAAGGGGGTATAGTGTTGGAGCAGTAGAGCATGACTCTTTTGGGAATTAGGATGACTTTTGACCAAAACGTGTAAACAAACATGTACGGAATGCCCTTTTGGGAATTTTCTATAAATTTAATTATTTTTTATGCATATTCTAACCGAACATTTAACATTCTAACCGAATATTTAAACAAGCTTACATTGGTTAATCTAATTCGATGTTTACATATGTTTATGGCGGAGTAAAACCAAAAGTACTAATCTTAATATTGTCTTCATCAAGTCATACTATAAGTTTAGGTGTACAATTGTATCACGATACTCGTATTTGACGTTGTGCATAAGAATTGTATAAACTATTAAAATTTTAAAATTCTAAGTTATGATTGTTAAAACTTATAAACAAGCATGGTTGATTGTAACGGATGTACGAATAAATATAAATTAGAAGTAAATAATATAACCATGTTTTATAAAAATAAATAAATAGAAGTAACGAATTTGCAAAAAGAAAATTTTAAAATAAAAAATTGTGACGTAAAAATAATGATGTAGTGTCATATTGACTTTTTTATGACATGAAAGTTGAGATGGAGTTGATATAGAATATGAGTGACTCTATTGTATGAGTTCTAAAAGTTTAGTTATTCTGTTAAGTTTAAATAATAGTACAATGACTTGAATATACATAAAAATACTCCAATGACCTAAATGAACATTTTTAAAAAGTACAATGACTTTAGAGTGCAAAAACTCTCCAAAAACTATCCTCCCATCCCATTTACTTTCATTTTTTTCTTTTCACCCGAAAAAATAACCCACTACAAACACACACTCTCCACAAAAATACACCCACTTAAAAAACTGTCCTCACAAAACACACACTAAAAGAACACAATCCTCACTTCACAAACAAACACTCCACAAATATAACATTCTCATCTCACCACAAAAACTCCCACCACCTCCGGTCGTCCCACCACCGTTAGTCGTCATCCTCCACGGCTGGTCGTCACCCCACACCACCGGTCATCACCACAGCCCGACGTCACCACAACTATACATCATCACCACCGGTATTTTTTTGAGTTTTTTTTACAAATCTATGATTAATAAGTTTTGTGGGTATTTTATTAGATCTATAACTTTTATATGTAGATCTTTGTTTTTATTTGTAAATCAATAGGTTTTATATGTAGATTTATACTTTTATTTTTAGATCTAAGTTTTTATAGGTAGATCTATAGTTTTATTTGTAAATCTAAGTCTTAGCAAATTTTTTGTTTTTTTAGTTACCGCTGCCGGCATTAACTTATTCGCCAAAAATAGCCAGCCGTTGACGCAGCTGACTCGCCGGAAAAGAAACAATGTTCTTTTTTTACAGTTGTTGTTAAATTTGTTCGTTTGTGTAACCATGTCGTAAAAATAATTTTACTTTTGTTGGCAGATTTTGGCAAAATTTGTTTGTTGGATAAACATTTTAGCAGAGTTTAGTCAAGAGACAGAAGCATCAAATAATAATAATGCTAAAAAGAAAAATGGGGAATTGATTTAGCTAAATTGGACATAAGGTATATAATTGCTCATGGTACTTATGATTCTGTTTATAGAGGTGTTTATGATAGTCTAAGATGTTTAAGGTATATTAAATTTTGATTTTTATTTATGTCTTTTGATAAATATGGTCATTATTGTGAATTGTTTTGTGAAGTTTGAAATTCTATTGGTTTTGATTTAATCGATGGACTTTATATGATGGGGTGAATTTGTGATATTGTTCATACTTACGATTTTTTTTGTAATTGTGTAGCATTTGATTGGTATAAGTTGACTGAGTTAGCATAAAATGTGAAGTTTTCTTAACATAAGAAGATAAGAAGTAACTATAAACGCATATCTGAGATGCACCGACTTAAATTAGATACGTCTCTATAATCATC
>BQNB010065149.1:0-2500 GCA_026074375.1 Tanacetum coccineum | reverse complement strand
AAAATAGAACTCCTTTGGGAAGTAGTAAGTCAGTTGTTTTTTGTAAGTACAGTTTTTTTTGGAAAAACTTTGCTTCCCTAAATATTTTTTAACGCATGAAGCATCACACAAACAAAAAATGAACACTAATTCAAGTACAGTTTAGAAAAAATTGCATATACAAAATGACGCAATTGCGTTTTATCGGAGGTCACGCAGCGCTGCTGCTAGGCGCGGGTACTCGGATAGTATCTATAAAAGCGTACATATGATGTCTCCCTAAAATGATGGTGCATATAGTTTTGAAAACCGGACCGGACCAATGGGCTCAACCGGAACCAGAGTCACCATCGGTTCGGCTAGCCAATAAAAGCCGTCCGAAGACGAACCGAAAAGGACCTGTCGGAACCGATAAAAACGGGTGAATCGAGCCTCACCGGGATCAAATTCTTTTTATTTCTCCGGGGTACCCGCCGCCGCAACGAGCGGGTACCCTGCTAGTATATATATGATGGAGATAACTTAAAACAGGGTTAATTTATATATTATTGTACTTTGGTTGCTAGCCCCTTATTTATTTATTTAATGGAATGGACTAGAGTTTATTTCATGTCAAAATATATAAATAATACTCTTATTAGCTTTTCTCTTTTAGTGGTTGCATCGGTTTTTATTATAACACGGTATTAATGATTTAGGCAGGGTTAGTAGTTAGTTTTCTTGGAATATTAATTACTTGATTTTGGATGGTGGGCTTTTTGTTTGATCATTATTTTATTAATAGATACTACGTAGTATTGTATTTTTTTTTCTTTTTTTGTGGATTTTTGTTGGTGGGGGTGGTGGTTTGCTGATTTGATTGATTTGGTCGTTGTCTTTTTTCTTCTTTATTTGCGGATTTTTGTTGGTGAGGTGGTTGTTTGTTGATTTGATCGATTTGGTCGTTGTCTTAATTAGTAGCAACTATTAGTATTAGCTAGCTAAGTTAGGTATATGAACACATTAGACGACTCACATTTCTTTTTTCACTGATGATGATGATGCCTTGCAGACCTTTGATCTATCCAAAGTTAGATTGGATTGATTTGGAGATGGGAATAGGGTGTGCCTGATTACCTATCCTTAAAGACGGCACGTTGCTACTTAATAAGCTCGTGAGTAGTGATGCAAATTAGTGTGACTTTAAAGGATACCCACTTCCCACGATTGATCCTACCATCTTGGAACACCTTTTGACTAAATTGTCATCGGAGGACATCTTAAAAACAAAGGAAGCCGCCTCGGAACTCCACACAATTTGTAGGCGAAAGACGTCTTCTTGGCCTTTCCTTAGTCGGTCATAAGTGACGGTTTCTCAACTCATTGCACAACTCCTTAAGATGCAATCTGCTCATGGTTTATATGACCCGGATCTTGAAGCAAATATCTGCATTATTTAACATGTCTTTATGAGATGATGAACAATACCCCAAAACAATTGCACAAGCACATGGATTTCTTGTAGTTTTAAATAGATCTAGCAATTCTGCACGCATTTAGTGCATTAGGAAAAGTTGAATCTAACGCGACACTAATGTACAAGTCTATCTTAATTTGTTCCGAACCCACTCTTACCGGATAGAGAAACCGGGCAATCATTAGTTTCGGGAGATCATTAGTTTTTTGGAGATTCATAATGCAGGGATGATGAATTACTTATAAGTGATTCATCATCCCCGCATTATGGATCTCAAAAAAAAAACTGACGATCTCCCGAATCTAATGATTGCCCGACCTCTCTTATGTGGTAAGAGTGGGTTCGGAACAAATTAAGATAGACTTGTACATTAGTGCCGCGTTAGATTCAACTTTTCTGTAAATGCGTGCAGAATTGCTAGATGTTTCTAAAACTACGAGAAACCTATGTTTTTGTGCAATTACTTTGGGGTGTTGTTCATCATCTCGTAAAGACATGTTAGATAATGCAGATATTTGCTTCAAGATCCGGGTCGTATACACCATGAGTAAATTTCATCTCGAGGAGTGGTGCAATGAGTTGAGAAACCGTCTCTTGTGACCGACTAAGGAAAGGCCAAAAGACATCTTTCGCCTACAAATTGTCTGGAGTTCCGAGGCGGCTTCCTTTGTTTTTAAGATGTCCTCGGATGAAAATTTGGTCAAAAGATGTTCCAAGATGGTAGGATAGGAAGTGGGTATCCTTTAAAGTCACACTATTTAATTTGCATGACTACTCACGAGCTTATTAGGTAGCAACATGATGTCTTTATGGATAGGTAATCCATATAGGGCACCCTATTTCCATCTTCAAATCAATCCAATCAAACTCTAGATGTCTCTGCAAGGCATCATCCGTAAAAAAAGAAAAGAAATGTGAGTCGTCTAATTTGTTCAAATACGTAACTTAGCTAGCTAATACTAATAGTAGTTGCTACTGATTAAGACAACGATCAAATCAGCAAACAACAACCCCCACCAAGAAACATCCGCAAATAAAGAAGAAAAAAAGACAACGACCAAATCA
>BQNB010065148.1:0-35044 GCA_026074375.1 Tanacetum coccineum | reverse complement strand
TTATTTTATTTTTATTTCGGTTTCAGTTTACGAGCAATAATAAAAAAATTATAATTTTTTTTTTATTTCGGTTTCAGTTTACAAGCAATAATAAAAAATAAAATTTTAAATTTTAAATTTTTTTAATTTTGTTTTCAGTTTACAAGCAATAATAAAAAAATTTATTACTTTTTTATTTCGGTTTCAGTTTACGAGCAATAATAAAAAAAAATTAAAATTTAATTTTTTTATTTCGGTTTCAGTTTACGAGCAATAATAAAAAAAAATTAAAAATTAATTTTTTTTATTTCGGTTTCAATTTACGAGCAATAGTAAAAAAAAATTAATTTTTTTTTAATTTTTTTTGTCGGTTTCAGTTTACGAGCAATAAATAAAAAAATTTTAATTTTTTAAATTTTTTATTATTATTGCTCGTAAACTGAAACCGACATAAAAAAAAATTACGAGCAATAATAATAAAAAAAATTAAAAATTAAAAAAAAATATTATTTCGGTTTAAGTTTACGAGCAATAATAAAAAAGAGTAAACTGCAAAAATCATCCTTGTGGTTTGTTCTTTTTGGCACTAATCATCCCTAACCGATACTATTGACAATAATCATCCCTGAGCGCTAAAATGTTCGGCAGAATAAAAATTTTTAAAATTTAATATTTTTTTATTATTGCTCGTAAATTGAAACCGAAATAAAAAAAATTATTTTTATTGTTGCTCGTAAACTGAAACCGAAATAAAAAAAAATAATTTTAAATTTTTTTTAATTATTGCTCGCAAACTAAAACCGAAATTTAAAAAAATTTAAAATTAAATTTTTTTTTTTAATTATTGCTCGTAAACTGAAACCGAAATAAAAAAAATTTAAAAACAAAATTCTTACATATTTTTTTCTAATTTTTAATTTTTTTTTTATTATTGCAAAAATGGTCCTTATGGTTTGGCCAAATTGCAGAGAGGTATTTTAGTCATTTCAAGTCGACCAAGGACCAAAAGTGGAACCAAACCTTGAAAATAAAATCAAGGAGTGGAGGCCTAGATAATGAAGGCCCAAATAGTATCTCCGCTCCTCTCTAATTCGTTGTAAATTCTATTATTATAATGAAGTGATGATTTAATTAAAAAGGGATGTTTTTTGCCGAACATTTTAGCGCTCAGGGATGATTATTGCCAATAGCATCAGTTAGGGATGATTAGTGCCAAAAAGTACAAACCACATGGATGATTTTTCCAGTTTACTCTAAAAAAAATTAAAAATTTTTAAAATTTTTAAAATTTAATATTTTTTTATTATTGCTCGTAAACTGAAACCGAAATAAAAAAAATTCTTTTTATTGTTGCTCGTAAACTGAAACCGAAATAAAAATAATAATTTTAATTTTTTTTTAATTATTGCTCGTAAACTGAAACCGAAATAAAATTATTTTTTTTTATTATTGCTCGTAAACTGAAACCGAAATAAAAAAAAATTAAAAACAAAATTCTTACATATTTTTTTCTAATTTTTAATTTTTTTTTATTATTGCAAAAATGGTCCTTATGGTTTGGCCAAATTGCAGAGGGGTATTTTAGTCATTTCAAGTCGACCAAAGACTAAAAGTGAAACCAAACCTTCAAAATAAAGACGTTTTTGTAATTTTGAAATTTGACGGACCAAATCTACAATTTGGCCAAACCATAAGGACCATTTTTGCAATTTACTCTAAAATTTATAATAGGCAACAATTCATAAAGCAAAACATCATAGAAATGCTACACCAATACATATCATGCACTACGTGTGCACATAGTGTTCTTTCTCTTGTCTAAAAAGTTTTTTATTCCGTCTCCCATTGACATGAGCATTTTTTAAACTCGTCACGCACATTTGCATCCACGATAGATTGATAGACCACATATATGATGCCAATCAACGTCATTATCAAATTCGCAGTTTATGATGTTTCGTAAGCAAATGCGCTGTAAATTATAATGATAAAATTGAAGTACAATCGTAATGAAACACAAATATTGGCGCCATAGAAGATTCGATCAAATTGTACGATTTTGGAAATGGTGGGCGTATTTTGCCAACTAAACTACTATAGCATAGCCAAAACAATACAAGTATATACTGACAATGCAACTTGTCTCAAGAGTCGATAGGCAAACCAAAGAGGCTGAAACAAATAAAAACATATATACCAAGTAACAAGATAGCCTCGATTCACAACCCAAAATTTAAGATCATACTAAATACATAAAATCTACATATAACTGCTGGACTTGGAAGCCACAAGCGAAGTTCATCATAACCTGTGGAGATCAACTCCAGCAACTTCCTAAATCTAGCAAAAGGCTAGCATCGAACAATAGTCATATCAAGCAGTTGGTAGCAGCAAAAAATGCTTTCAAGTAGGTAAAGAGCATGCTTCGGGTGCCAACTCTATGTAATGTCACCTTACAATCGCTTCACAATTGGAGAACAGTCTTTTCTGCTGTTGCTGCTTCGACAAAATCATTGCTGGTGTGCTTTCAGTAACGCTTGGTGGAACATATCGATGAATTGATTATCCTGGACACATGAAACTAAGAGTTAAGAGCCGTCGGCGATATATATAAATGAGAAGCGGTTTAATTTCCGCTTACCCCAGATATACAAAGTTTAAAATATTAATTGGTAGTCACATGATGTGATTTCGACCATATTTGATACACGGGAACATGAGGTTTCAACATGGGACTTTTAAAATGAATCATAAAGAACAGAAAATGAAAGGAAGATAGCAGAGAGAGAGAGAGAGGAGACCTATATTACGAATAATAAGGATCTGCTTTGAAGTCTGGAGGTAATTTAAAAACGGTTTTTCAACGTCAAGCAAATAAAAAATAGAATGATTCTACCCGATCATTCAAAAGGATGCCAACTAATATTGACATTCTGAAATATAGAACGATTAAGGATGTAAACAAGAATGGGGGTGCATGAAGGTGGTATGTTCATTCGCTGGTCACCAATACACGAGAGTTTGAACAGAAAAATAATTGGATATTGATAACATTTCTACTATGACAGACACTTAACATATGTTCATGACTGTGTTGTCACTCGTGTTCATGCCACAGACAAGAGATTATAAAGATCACATCTACTTCAGGTCAATAAAAATAGCCACCTGAATAAAGATGCACTTAAGAACAAGTAACAAATGCTTAAGACAAGCAAATAAAGTAAATGTACATACCTGAGCAAGCATTAGAAGTGCATCACGTACTTGTCCCCTGCTTAAAGCTCCATAATTTGGAGAGGAAGTAGGGCCCGGGGTAAAAGAAGAGGGTGGTGTGGGTGGGGGAAATGGTTGGAGTAATGGGATACCATGGTTGTGTTGAGCATTACGAGGAGGCTGAAGAGGAGCACCTGGTACAGATGTACTGGGCTGTGGCATTAATGGAGATGCAGATGAGGTAGGTGTAAAAAACGAAAACGGCTTGATAAGGTTGGTAACACGGTTATTGGAGTTTAGTGGGTCCGGAGTGTCATGGAGAGGTATTCCAGGAGTGGGTGAAGTATACAAGGGGATATGCAGTGAAGGATTATCAAGTGCAGGTGATGATGCAACACGAGAATGCAGATGAGTTGGTGTAGAGTTATGGTAAGGTTGTACTGATTTAACCGAATTGGAAGAAGCATGATGCCCCAACTTCATAGCAGTCTGCAGTGAAAGAATTCAGTTAATAGAAATTAGTTCTGAGCCAAACTTCACAGTAAGTACTTCATACACAGACATAGAATAATACACACACGCAGAAATTTTAAACGTTTTCTAGGTTTCACATAAAAACCAAGAAAATTAGTGGTGACACAAGGACCGCAATTTGTTGATAAATAAACAGTGCGTCAAAGATGATTATAATTATTTTATTTTGAAGATTATTATTTTGAATAAAATGATTATTGAACATACACTTTGCAGATTCGTAAAGTTACAGATAAAACACATAGAATGGGTTGAACTTGCCACCTAATGAAAAGACAAACTTTAAAACGCCTTTAATAAATTTCAGGTGAAATTTAGTAAATACATACACCAAAGAAGTTAGCAAATGAAGAATCTTCAGGGACGTCTGTAGAACTGGAAGTAGTAAAAGGCGGCTCTAGTGGCCTTTCAATTACAGCAGAGGTAGGTACAGCTTCAAGTTCCTCGAACGCACTACACAGCAAAATTTGAGTCAAGTTATTATATAACTATGACATCTCAAATGGCAACTAAAGCACATATATCCCAGTTTAACAATCACATCCTTTTAACTCAATGTCTATTATTTCCCATATTGCTAATCCAATCCAAACAGAAATTGAGTTTAGTATCCATGTAAGCACGAGAATCTTAACTATAATGAGCATCAATACATGGGATAAATGATGCGTAGATGCTATAAGATAGTGGTAGCTACCTTTTATTCACTTTCGGCTTGGGAGCGGCCTTTGAGTATGCACCAATTATCCTGAACAAAAGAATAAACAGAGAAATTCTTTTAGTAATCCTAGGTAACTTGTGTCCTAAACACAGGGAGAAGATGGTAGCAATAAAATTTTTACTTATCATAATTACGTGACAGATTTACATGTTTCAAAAACAAACTTCTCAATTTCAAATGTCACGGAAGCTTAATATTTTTATCCCAACTCATAAATATTTCATCTTATTTAATAAGAAAAGATCAACACAATTACAAAGTCTCCAAATATGTGGCACTAGTATATTCAAGACAAACAGGACACTCCAAGTACCCAATTTCGATACAGATTCTTCTTAATATACATACATAAGTGATAGGCAAAACCCCACTGAAGACATGATTGCCATATTGGATCCAAATTTGACCCAAGAACCCAGTCAAATGGGGCTTCATTTTAGTAAAATTTGTTTTATTTCCGCGTCCTTGTCGAACTTTGGGCTAAAAATCGCATATTTGACCTTGACCCTACATTTTATTAAACTCTTACCTTTTAAAATACTCTAATAATTCCAGCAAATTGTCAAAAAATAAAAACAATGAAAACAAACATCCCTATAGCCCATTGCCCCTCTCCCCCCCCACCCATAGGCCCAAATCCAAACCCACACTCACTTTTTATTAATTCCCATGGGAGTTTCCAGGATGCCATCATTGCAGTGCATGCATAACTTTTTTTTATCTCTCTTCCTGATTCCACAAAACACACTGTAAATCAAGAAAAATAAAAATTGTCTTCTTCCTCCTTTGTTTGGCTGCCATTCGAACCACCCACCATCACTACAATCATCATAATAATTCCCAATATTTTAAATTAACTACAATCACGTACATATGGACATGCAAAGTTTTGATCAAGATTTAATATTTTTAGGGTTTTCTTGGAATTTCTTTTGGTGAAAGGCTTGGATTAAGGGTTTTGCATTGTGTTGAACAAGAAATTTTTTAGGTGTTTAAAGACTTTAATTTGTTTGTTTGGGTATTAGTGTGAAGTTTCGAACCAAGCAAGGGACCAAGAAGGGTTCATGTTTGATTTTTCTCTTGCATTCCATTTGATTTTGTAAGATTTTTGGACCTCTTATATATATATTTTCTTGAATACATTTATTTTTATTTATGAATCCATATGAGTATGTGTGTTGTGTCAAATTTTTGGAAGAGATGATTGTGGGAAAATAAGTAGATGATGGAGATAGGTTATCGATTAAGTATTCTCCGTGGGGTGTCAAAAACCTGGGCACTTAGCTGATGAGGCTGGGACATTCCGAGAAGAAAGGTCATTACATGGAATAATCGCACCAATGAGATCATTAAATTTTTTGATGTTTGCGTGCTTTGAGTAGTATTGTTTATTTAACGGTAAATCTAAGAAATTCGGCCTAAAAGGGTGGAGTATCCCGCTATTACATTGCGAACATTCTCCTGTGGGGTCTCAACCTGATAACCTAAGTCAAACTCGGCTGGGATCTATCGAGAATATGCTGGTTGGTGGGTGATCTAGTCTTTTCCCCAGATTTCTTCAAAAATATCGTTCTGCACATAAACTATGCTACTTTCTAAAAATTGTCGATCTAAATTTAACTTAAAATTAGGTACAATCACTCTAAATGAATAATTGTCGGGAGCGAAAAGTTGACAAGTCATAGTTATAAGTAGTGTTAGCATCTTTACTTGTACTTAACGGTGATTTTGTTTTTACGCTTAGTTTGGGACTAGTGAAAAATCAGGGACGATGAATTTATCCATTCGGACATCCGTAGATCATTCTATGGGCGCTTCTCATTCTATGATCCCAATGTTGATATAATAAAGGAAGTTAAACAGGTAGTCAAGAAAAGAAAAAGGAAAATCCAAAAAAATATTAGGGATAGTTAGTGTACAGATAAAAAATGGTGAAAACGGGACTTGTCGAAGCTATTGATTCTTTAGTTCCCCTTGACGAACACTTAGCTACTTTTTGATGTTATTAGTCGAGGGGGATTAAGAATCTTGGTTTCTTAGGTGTTTACTTCATAACATTGCGTGAGGACACGGCAATACCTTAGTATGGGGGATTTTACACATACCATTTTCTATCAAAAATGGACTTAAATGACTAAAAACGTACCAAAATACATTGTATTTGTATGTTTTGCATTTGTATTGTGCAGGAAACGGATATTCAAGAAAAGGACAAAAAGAAAGCAAAGAACAAACAAAACAGAGCACGGAATGGAAAAGGCAAAGTCAAATCAAAGCAAAAGTCAGTCAAAGTCAAAAAGTCTAAGGTCAACCTCGTCAAAGTCAAAAGTCAACCAAATAAAGAAAATACAACTTGAGGGACTAAAATTGCCAAACCTCAAGTTGTATTACAAGAATAAGAAGACAAGGGCTGAAATTGGTAATTGCCAGTCCCCAAAGTTATATTACAAAGGAAACAAAGACAAGGGCTGAATTTGCAGTTAATTCAAAATACAAGTAGAAGGACTTAATCTGCCAAGTCCCCATACTTGTATTACACAAGGACTGAGTTTGCAAACATTCTTTATGGTTAAGGGGTTGAAATTGCCAACCCCTCAATGTTGTATCACCATAAGGACTAAATTTGCAAAGCCACTTATAACTTTAGGGGACCAAAGTTGCCAAACCATCCAAACCCACACCCTGGTCAACCGCAAACCTTGTTTATAACAGGTTTTCCCGCCCAAACCAAGACCCAAGAAAAACTCACGGGTGTTCACCCACCTCTTTACCCTGCAACCCCAAACATCACAAGGATAAAACCTTCATTCCCACTCCATTAAACCCCTAATCTAATTTGGCAATCCCACATTTTTCAATGACTAATCCAACGATTATGATGGGTTTAAAAAAGCACATTTAAGGATCAATGGCTAAGATGAAGTTTGATTTCTACTCACAAAACAAGCACACCTTGTGCTTTTGTCTCTACAAAGAAACACAGGAAGAAGAAAAGAAGAGAGACCCAAGACCTTACTTTTTAGTATAAATAAAACCTTTTGTAAGCCTTTAAGGCATCATAGCATAACTTAGCTTTTACTTTTAAAAATTTAAGTCTTTTTCAGCTTATTTCAACTTATTTATAGCTTATTGTAGCTTTTAATTCAGTATTGTACTCTTTCCCAAGTTTAATCAAAGTTTGAGGTTTTAAAGTTAAAATTCGATTTCAAATTTCAAATGGAATGAATGCTTATTGTGTGCTTATTGGATGATAAGTCTGAAATGGATGGACTTATGGGTATAATGAGCTAGTACACTAGCTCATTTAAGCTTGTGAACCTGTTATCAAAGTTAAGGACCCAAGGTATTGCTAAACCTTCATTTTAAGCTCATTTCTCTGCATTAGCTTATTTGCAGCTTATTTGTGCTTTCAATTATGCTTATTTATGCTTGTTATTTATGTATGAGCATTTATATTTAAGACCATTGGCCTAAATCTCCTTAAATCAGCTTAAAAAGCCCTTTTTGGAAATTAAAGGGGTGTTTGGGACAAGGCCAATGTGGGTTAAAATGATAGTCTAAATGGGTTGGGGTCACTAAGACAAATTTAACTAGCTAAATCATGGTCTAATAAGTAGTTTTAATTAGTTTTTATAGTTTAAAATTCAAAAGTTAAGTTGAACTTAGCTATAGTTCAAACTGTGGCAATAGTTTTTTTTATTAGCTTATTCATAAGCTGTTGATTAAAGGACATTTGATGTCACTTAAAACTTGTTTTTTTTTGTCTTGGAATGCAGTAGTTAAGGTTCTTGGTCAAGAGTCTTTATGTTTGCTTCTAAGTGTTTAAGTTAACTGGCCATAACCAATGTCATAATAGCAAATGTATCATTTTTCATTTTAGATTTTAGATAAGCTAGGAATAGAATTAGAGTCTAAATTTTGGTAGTCAAGTAGCTTTTAGGACATTGATCATCTGTTAGGGCTTATTTTCCACTTTAGAGCTTATTTTAAGTACTATTTGAGGTTTGCAAGTCACACAACTTTCCTCAAATCTGTCAAAAAAGGAAGTAAAAATGAATGTTTGCAGTTTTTGACCAACTTTAAAATAGTGTAAAAAGTTCCAAAATGCTTTTTGATTGCTGATTTGGAAAGCTCATAGGCTCATTTTAGCTAGAAAGAAAGTTTTTCACTGTAAAATTTCATTTGTTTTGCTCTATTTTTAAGCCAAAAGTAGGCTTGTAACTGATTTTCAAACAATTTTAAGCTCAATTAGCTTATTTGAGCTTGTGGCTTATTACTTTAGCTAATTTTCTTATTGCATTCGGTAGGAGTTAGTTTAGTTAGCTTTTTTAGAAATTTAGCTTATTTTGAGCATTTTTAGAGCTTATTTTCAAAATTGCATAATTTTCCCCTGGTGCAAAAGACAGTTTTGACAGCCTCTTTAAGCTGTCATTAAGCTCACCATTTTCTTTCTAAAAAGCAATTTTAGTGAGCTTATAGGGTGTGCTTTAAGCCCCTATAAAGCATCAGGCCATTGGGATCCACACCTCTAAGGCTTAAAAATAAATCCCCAAAAGTGCCCCAAGGGCTTTTGGCCTCACTTAAAGCCATTTGCTTAATGGGCTTATTCTGCTTATTTGTTTTGTTTTAAGCTGGCTTATATCTTGTTGTGTTGCTTATTAGGTATAGGTAGGTTCTTATCGTTTGCTTATTAGCCATAAAAAAAGCTTTGGTCATTTTGCACAACTTCTATAGACCTACAGACATAAGATTAAGTCTAGCAGCACTAACTCTTAAGTTAGTACTGCTGAGGGTAATCAACCAATCTCTGGCTTATTTGGCTTATTAAGTTACTCATTTTTTTTCCTTGTAGCTCATATTGCTTGTGTATTAAGTTATTTTTTTTATTTTTCTTTTTGTCTTTGCTTATTTGCTTTAAAGAAAAAGCCCAAGCATTTTGTTTTTTAAGACTTGGTATAAAAACAAGTCAGCCACTAATGTGGACTTTTTCCAGCTTATTTAAATAAGCTCTTTAAAAACTTGTAGTTATAAAAAATTGCATAATTTAAGCCCTTTTTAAGTTTTAGAAAAAAAAGTTTTTCAAAAAAAAAAATAATAAAAGGGAAAGTTGGAAGTCAGGGGTGAGCAAGACTCGAACCCCCGACCTCTACCACTCTCAACCACCTATACAACAAACACACACTACCTGCTGCGCCCTTGGGATCTTTTCTGTTAGATAACCCTATGGGCGACTTATGGTATTTAAGGTGTGTTGGCACTCTTAAGCTATTAACGCTGTTTAAAGCTTATTTCGACAGCTTGATTTTTGATAAGCTGGTATCCCCGACTTATTTTTCTTAGAACCCTTACCCTTTAGGCTATTTGTTAAATTTTTCAGAATTTTTATATAAACTTCTTAGTATTTTTTATAAATTTTTTTCTTTAAAAACTTTAAAAAAACATAAAAAATAAAATTATTAATCAGAAAAATATAAAATCTTCTTTCTAAAATTTTCTTTTTTCATATATATATGTAGGAAAAAATATAAAAGTTTCCTTTAGATTAATTTTCCAAAAATTACTTTTTAAAGAACGGGATTCTTTCCGTTCTGTCTTGACTCGTTTTTGTCAAACGACCTCCTTTGTTTTTTAGTCTAAGTTTTTTAAAACTTCGTTTTTTTGTCATTTATAATCTATTTTAGCTTTTAAATTTTTTTTAGGGTTTAATTTGCAAAATTTAGGTTTTTAGCCCTCGTTTTTCGTGCCCGTTTTAGGTTTAAGTATGTAGGCTCGTTTTTAGGTTTATTAATCGTTTTTTTTTGCATATTTAACTGTAAAAAATAAGAAAACCAATCATACCTTTTGTCATATTCAAACATCAATCATCAATCCGTCATTCGATTTTCCATTCAAGCCTCGTTGGGACATAACGACCCGGGAATCATACTTCCGGCTACATATATATTTTATTTTGGTGAACTTTTGACCATTCCTTGTGTAAAGGTAATTGTTAATGTTGCTTAATATTATATATATATTAATTACGAACAATTTTTGGCGCCCGGCTGAGCCAGAGGGGGAAGGCTGTGAAAATGATTATCGTTACGTTTGACAAATTGTGTTTGAATCTTTGCATATTTTCTACTATAAAATATAAAAATACAAAATATTTTTCATTTTCTTTATTAGTATAATTAATCATATAAAATAAAAAAAAAAAAAAAAAAAAAACCAAAAAAAAAAAATATAAAAACACTGTCCATAAATAGAAATAAAATGCACAAATTGGTAAAACTACAAAAATATAATATTCTCAAGTAAGGGTATTATTCATAATAAAATAATAAGCTTCCGGAGAATTTATTGGTGTCCGCAACTCGAACAAAAGATTTAAAAACTTGCCATTTATTTCGCTTACGACGTACGGCTCACCTTGATTTGTTAAACAAACTATAAAGTGGGTATAAGGAGGGTTGTTCCGAGGAACTACGACCCGAAAGGAGAAATAAGCTTCGCGCTATTCCTACTCCTCCGCTCACCTGTGCGTTTATCTTTTTTGAGAGTTACCGTGAAGTAAGTAGATTATTTGGTTGAAGTTGACTTATCTCATTGTCCGTTAAAATCAATTGTGAATAAATCATTGAAAAACCAAAAAATTAGTGTAAATTTTCTTTTTATATTTCTGTTTTGTGCATGCGCACTCGTTCTCAAGCCCGTAAACGTCGACAACAACAAGTCCGACAAACTTCTGTTGAATCACCAAATCTTGAGAAACCAAATAACAATCAAGAAACTTTCAATCCTCCCATAGTTACAATGGACGATAATCGAACATGGCCAATTCCTCCGATAGCACCCTGGTATGTGCTTAATTACACATACCATTTTCCATTAAAAACGGACTTAAATGACTAAAAACGTACCAAAAATACATTGTATTTGTATGTTTTGCATTTGTGTTGTGCAGGAAACGGATATCACACAAAGGACAAAAAGAAAGCAAAGAACAAACAAAACCGAGCACGGGATGGAAAAGACAAAGTCAAATCGTAGCCAAAGTCAGTCAAAGTCAAAAAGTCAACCCCGAAGAAGTCAAAAGTCAACCAAGTGAAGAAAATACAACTTGAGGGACTAAAATTGCCAAACCTCAAGTTGTATTACAAGAATAAGAAGACAAGGGCTGAAATTGGAAATTGGGGGAAGAATAACTTGAGGGGCCAAAACTGCCAAACCTTCCCAAAACCATCATTTTTCCCGCCCAACAAAACCCAGATAACAACTCACAGGTGGCTTCCGCACCCTTTACCCTGCACCTCTACAACCTCATGGATAAAACATTTCCCCCTCCTCCACTAATCTCTCCCACCGATCCCCAGAGCTTTATAATTGCCATGTTGACCAATCCCTGTCACCATTTCCCAAGTGATTTCTCTGCTTAGATGACTCAAAAAGAAGCACAAGAAGATTGAATGGCTGAGAT
The DNA here is from genome assembly GCA_026074375.1 of Tanacetum coccineum. Classification (NCBI taxonomy): domain Eukaryota; kingdom Viridiplantae; phylum Streptophyta; class Magnoliopsida; order Asterales; family Asteraceae; genus Tanacetum; species Tanacetum coccineum. Next base: position 23,135 of record BQNB010065148.1, on the reverse strand, counting down.
TTGTTTTAGAATTCCCTCACACAACACAACACACTTGGATTTTATGTTCTAACAAAAAACACAGAAGAAAGAAGACCAAGGAACCAAGACCTTAATTCATTTTAGTATAAATAGAGCCATTGTAACCCAAGAACGGGAGTGAGTTTTTTGAGTTAGTTTTTTAGTCAGTTTTTTAGTTTTTATCTAGTTCTTAGTTTACATTTTAGCTTACTTTTATGCAAATTTTACTCTTCCAAGTCTTGTAACTTTAATTTTCGTCTTAATGCAAATTTGGAATTTTTAAGTCATTTCTTGATTCTCTGTGTTCCTTTGTTTAAAAGCTTTAACTTAATATTTATAAGTCTTATAAAACATACTAAGTCATTTGTCTTAACTCAAATACTAAGAATTTAAGTAAAGTCACAAAAAAGTCCACACTCAAATATACCACAAGTTATTGATGATGAGCCAAGTTCTGGATAGCATATGGACTCTCACTAGCTTGTTTCTACAAGCAAGAAGCTTGTAGACTCATTGTTTAACCCTGTTTTGAGCAAGGGAGTTGTTAACAGTTTTATTTTTCTTATTTGCTTATTAACTGTATGAACTGCTTATTAGTGCTTATTAGTTTACTTATATTTTGCTTTATTTATTGCTTTATTACAATGTTTTAGATGCTTATCTTGCTTTAGTTGTTAGTTTAAAAAGTGACTTGTGCTCATCTTCTTAGTTAGTGACTGTTATTATGAGTTAAAAAAACAAAACTGTTAGACTGATTTAGCTTATTTAAGTGCTTATTATTGATTAAAACCTGCTTATAAGTGCCTTATTTTGTTATCTGATAATCTGTTTTTAACAAATTAGGAACACAAATCAGCTGAATTAGAATAAAAAATATATTTGAAAACTTTAAGGGATTTTCAACTAGCAGTACTAACCACATTAGTTAGTACTGCTAGTTCTCTTTTGGGGATTTTAAAGCTAGCAGCACTAACTCAAGGCCAGCAGTACTAACTCCAAGTTAGTACTGTTAGCTAAAAATGTTATTACTGTTGTTCATATTGCATATTTAGCTTAATATTTCTGCTTATTTAAGATTTCCTTAGCTTTTTAGAGTAAATTAAGCCCATTTTCGTTTACTGTCTTTAGTAGAGCTTATTTAAGCTTATTCGCCTTTTCAAAGCTTATTCGCCTTTGTAGCTTTTTAGCTTATTTGCCATTTTAGTTTATTCTAGTTGCTTATTCTTATGCCTGAGTGCTTAATAGGGGTGGTTAAATATCTGTTTTAGCTTATCTGCTTATTTCTTGTTTCATTGTGTTTTGTTAAAGCTAGCAGTACTAACTCTAAGCTAACAGTACTAACTTAAAGCTAGCAGTACTAACTCCAAGTTAGTACTGATAGTTAATACTGTTAGTACCGTGGTTAGTACTGCAGAGTTTCTCTTGTTTAACTTGGCTAAATTGCTTGCTGAATCTGCTTATTTAGGGGTAGTCTAGCTTATTTGGTTTTGTCTTAAGTTTATTTGAGCTTATTTGTGTCTTAGTTTAAAAGTTTTAAGTGTTTTTACCATTTCTAGCTTTTATGCTTGTTCTAGCTTGTTTTCCTTGCTTATCTTTGTGTGCATTTGCTTATTAGGTTTATTGCCCAATCATTTCCTTGTCGTATTCAAACATCGATTATAAATTCGTCATTCGATTTTCCATTCAAGCCTCGTTGGGACATAACGACCCGGAAATATTCTATACTACTTCCGGTTTCATTGATTTTGTGGATTTTGATCCTTGTTATATATTTATATTTATTTATATGTAAAAAGGAGTAAGATCGCGCGAGTCAAATTTTGGCGCCGCTGCCGGGGAGGCTGAAAACGATTATCCTTACGTTTGACAATTTTCGTTTGAATCTGTGAATATTTTCTTCTATAAAAACATAAAAAGTACAAAAATATTTTTCATTTCTTTTAGTATAATTATCATATAAAAACAAAAGAAAAAAACCAAAAATATAAAAATATTGTCCATAAAAAAAAAGAAATAAAAATTCACAAATTGGTAAAGATACCAAAATATAATATTCTCAATTGAGGTATTATCATAATAACTTCCGGTAAACTTGTTGGTTCCCAACTCGAACAAAAGATTTAAAAACTTGCCATTTGTGTCTCTTACGACGTACGGCTCACCTTGAAAAGTTAAACAAACTATAAAGTGGGTATAAGGAGGGTTGTTCCGAGGAACTACGACCCAAAAGGAGAAATAAGCTTCGCGCTATTCCTACTCCTCCGCTCACCTGTGCGTTTATCTTTTTGAGAGCTACCGTGAAGTAAGTAGATTATTTGGTTAAAGTTGTCTTATCTCATTGTCCAGTAAAATAAATTGTGAATAAATCATTGAAAAACCAAAAAAAATTAGTGTAAATTATCTTTTTAAATTTCTGTTTTGTGCATGCGCACTCGTTCTCAAGCCCGTAAACGTCGACAACAACAAGTCCGACAAACTTCTGTTGAATCACCCAATCTTGAGAAACCAAATAACAATCAAGAAACTTTCAATCATCCCATAGTTACGATGGCCGATAATCGTACTATGGCGCAATTACTCGAAGCACCCACCGAGGGTTACGAGGATGCGATCGTTGTTCCCGAAATTACCGCGAACAACTTTGAGATCAAGCATGGTCTACTTAATCTTGTTCAAAACAAGCAATTTTTTGGACATGATAAAGAAGACCCACATGCTCACATCCGATATTTCAACAAGATCACTTCTACGATGAAGTTCCCGAACGTCCCGAGTACGTCGGTTAAGCTTATGCTTTTCCCATTTTCCCTCGAGGGAGCCGCCCGGATTTGGCTTGAAAAAGAACCCCCTCGATCGATTCTTACATGGGATGATCTTGTTTCGAAATTCATTAACAAATTCTTCCCTCCCTCTAAAACAACAAATCTTCGAAATGAAATCACGAGATTTCAACAAAAATTTGATGAAACGTTTTACGAGGCATGGGACCGATTCAATGATCTTCTTAGGGGATGCCCGCATCATGGGTTTTCAGAATTGCATCAACTCGATACATTCTATAATGCCCTAAATTCGAATGATCAAGATTCATTGAACTCCGCTGCGGGTGGTAACTTTTTGGATAAAATGCCTCGAGAATGCCTAAAAATCATCGAGAGCAAGTCCAAAGTTCGTCAATCACGAAGCAAGGCAGTCGTTGCCAAAGTGAGTACGAGCTCTTCTACCCCAGCAGTTTCACCCGATGTTGCTGAACTTAAAGATATGGTTAGAACATTGATTCTCGATAAGAAGAACCAAACCCCAACTCCTGTAAAAGCGGTCGAGCAAAGTTATGTGACTTGTGGGGGTGGTCATTCTTACCAAAATTGTCCAGCCACCGATGGCAACATTTATCATGACAATATCCAAGAGTATGTGTCACAAGCCGCCGCGGCTAATTTCAACCAAGGAAATACCAATGCCCGACCTCCGATGGTTGCAAACCAAATTCGACCCCCAGGTTTTCCTCCCTTGCAAAACAATCAAAACAATCAAGTAAACCGTTACAACCAAGGAAACCATTATAATCAAAACCGGGGGAATAATTTTAACCAAGGGCCAAATTATCAACCCCCAAGTAATCAACCCCCAGCTTATCAAGCTCCAGCTTACCATGCTTCGGTTCCTCAAGCTCTGGGTGTGCCAAAGAATGATTTTGAGATCTACGTCAAAGCCAATGACGCAGTCATAAGAAATGTGCAAACTCAAGGCCAAACCATGCAAAATCAATTGGACGGATTGCAAAATCAATTTACCAGTTTGACGGATATGCTTTCCAGGTTTGTGGCTTCTAATCCCGGCTCTACTTCAGGTTCGGGAACTATCCCGGGTAACACCGTTACTAACCCAAAGGAGGATTTGAAAGGTATCACCACCCGAAGTGGTGTTGCTTATCAAGGACCCATGATTCCTCCCACTTCATCTTCTCCTCCGAAAGTAATAAATCATGATTCTGAGATTACAAAGGACACGATGCTTCCTACTAATAACGGAAGCACCAAAGACGTCCAACCTCTAGTAGTTCAAGTCCAATCTCGTAATCTAATTTCCAAGCCCGTTGTTGCTCCGATGCCTAACCAGCGAACATCAATTCCATTTCCTTCAAGAAGAAATGATGAAAGGCGCCGAGAAAAAGCTAATGATCAAATTGAGAAATTCTACGAAATCTTTAGAGATTTGAGTTTCGAAATTAGCTTTACGGATGCCTTGATGCTTATGCCAAAATTTGCCTCGACTCTAAAAACTTTAATCAGAAACAAAGAGAAGTTGAGTGAAATGGCTAGAACTCCATTGAACGAGAATTGCTCGACGGTCATCCTAAACAAGTTACCAAAAAAACTTGGAGACCCCGGCCGATTTCTCATTCCATGTGAATTTACCGGGATTGACACATGCAACGCCTTGGCTGATCTCGATGCGAGCATTAATCTTATGCCATATTCTATCTGGAAAGATCTCTCTCTTCCCGAACTAACCCCAACTTGCATGATGCTAGAGTTAGCGGACCGTTCAATCACTAAACTGATCGGTATCGCCAAAGACGTCCGTGTAATGGTGGGAAAGTTCCAATTTCCAGCCAATTTCGTGGTCGTTGATTTTGAACCAGACCCCCGAGTACCTCTAATTCTCGGGAGGTGTTTCTTAAAGACCAGTCGTACATTGATAGATGTTTACGAAGGTGAAATAACCCTTCGTGTTGGCAAAGAGGCCATCACATTTAATCTGGACCAAACTTTCAGATACACGGCTAATTACAATCATATAACGGCGAATCAAATCGACGTCATTGAATTGGCAAGTGAAGAATACTTGCAAGAAGTTTTAGGTTTTTCTGATTCAGTTGCATACGATAATCCTTCTCCGTATTACGATCCAATTATTTCAAATTCTTCACCAATACTAACTCCATTCGAGGATAGTGATTTTCTCCTTCTCGAAGAAGCCAATGCTTTTATTGCTATCGATGATGAGCCAATTTCACAGGAAATTGATGCTACTTACTATGATCCAGAGGGTGACATTCTTATCCTCGAAGCACTTCTCAATATTGATCCGTTACATCCTCTTCCGAATCATAAAGATTATTCGCCCGGAATCCGAAAAGAACTTAAAGTTATTGAAGCTAAAACCGTTAAATCATCAATTGATGAGCCTCCCGAGGTAGAACTCAAGGACTTGCCACCTCATTTAGAATACGCATTTTTAGAGGGAATGACAAGTTGCCCATCATAATTGCGAAAGATTTAAAAGATGAGGAAAAAGTCGCTCTTATCAAGGTTCTAAAGTCCCACAAGCGAGCCATCGCTTGGAAACTCTCCGATATCAAGGGTGTTGATCCAGAGTTTTGTACTCACAAAATCCTTATGGAAGGAGGGTCTATGAAAACCTACACGTTCAGTGTCATAAGACGGGTAAACCAAAGATCCACGCGTCATCAAAAAAGAGGGATTCTTTCTCTACATGCCTATCCCATTTGGAAAAAATGTTAAAACGGTGTGAAGACACCAATTTGTCCCTAAATTGGGAGAAAAGCCATTTTATGGTTAAAGAAGGCATTGTTCTTGGACACAAAATTTCTAAGTCAGGAATTGAGGTCGATCGTGCTAAAGTTGAAGTTATAGCCAAGCTCCCTCACCCGACTACTGTCAAAGGTGTCCGTCGTTTTCTTGGGCATGCCGGTTTTTACCGACATTTCATACAAGACTTTTCAAAAATTACCCGTCCAATGACCCACTTGCTTGAAAAAGAGACTCCATTTTTCTTCTCAAAAGAGTGTATCGAATTCTTTAATACACTTAAAAGAAAATTGACCAAGGCTCCAATTTTGATTGCTCCAGACTGGGACTTGCCCTTCGAACTAATATGTGATGCAAGCGACTTTGCAATTGGGGCAGTCCTAGGGCAACGAAAAAAAAAGCATTTCTAACCAATTCACTATGCCAGCAAAACAATGACCAAAGCTCAAGCACACTACACTACGACTAAAAAAGAATTACTTGCCGTAGTATACACTTTTGAGAAATTCCGGTCATATCTCGTTTTGTCCAAGAGCATAGTGTATACCGACCATTCTGCTATAAAGTATCTCTTTGCTAAAAAGGATGCTAAGGAAAGATTAATGCGGTGGATCCTTTTGCTCCAAGAATTTGATGTTGAAATCCGAGACAAAAAAGGAGCAGAAAATCTAGCCGCCGATCATCTCTCTAGACTTGAGAACCCTCACCAAGATGAGTTCGAGAACAAAGAAATCACAGAAACATTTCCACTCGAAACTCTTAGATCAGTTTCTCTTCGTGATGATAATACCCCATGGTTTGCAGATTTCGCAAATTACCATGCAGGGAATTTCATTGTCAAGGGAATGTCATCCCAATAGAAAAACAAGTTTTTCAAAGATGTCAAACATTACTTCTGGGACGACCCCTTTCTATTCAAGATCTGTGCTGACCAAGTAATTAGGCGTTGTGTTTCGGGGCAAGAAGCTTTTGACATTCTTAAAGCTTGCCACAGTGGACCCACCGAGGAACACTACGGTGCCAATTACACCGCTAAAAAGATCTTCGATTCAGGATTTTATTGGCCCATAATCTACAAAGATGCCCACGACTTTGTCACCCGATGTGACATTTATCAACGTCAAGGCAAAATTTCGCAACATGATGAGATGCCACAAAACTCTATCTAAGTTTGTGAAATCTTTGACATTTGGGGCATAGATTTTGTGGGTCCATTCCCGTCTTCAAGCGGAAACAAGTACATACTCGTGGCCGTCGATTACTTATCAAAATGGGTTGAAGCAAAAGCGCTGCCCACCAATGATGCCCGAGTTGTTTGCAAATTTCTTAAAACTCTCTTCTCCAAATTTGGTGCCCCTCGTGCAATTATAAGTGATCGCGGAACCCATTTTTGCAATGACCAGTTTGCAAAGGTCATGCTTAAATACGGAGTCACTCATCGTCTCTCCACCGCGTATCACCCACAAACAAGTGGGCAAGTTGAGGTATCGAATCATGGTTTGAAATGAATTCTTGAAAGGACCGTGGGCGAAAATTGTGCCTCTTGGTCGGACAAACTGTATGACTCTCTCTGGGCCTTCCATACAGCTTACAAAACACCCATCGAGTGCACTCCGTACAAGCTTGTATATGGAAAGGCATGTCATCTACCGGTTGAGTTATAGCACAAAGCTTACTAGGCCCTTAAGCATACAAACTTTGATATCAAAACCATGGGTGATCACAGGAAGTTTCAACTCAATGAGCTAAATGAACTTCGTGATCATGCCTATGAAAACTCTTTGATCTATAAAGAGAAAACAAAGAGAATCCATGACTCCAAGATCAAAAATCGCGTTTTCAACGTCGGTGATCAAGTCCTCCTCTTTAACTTTAGATTAAAGATTTTCTCGGGCAAGCTTAAGACCCGCTGGAGTGGACCATTCACCGTAACCTATGTTTTTCCATATGGCACTGTCGAGTTATCCTAAAACTCCAAGCCAAATTTCAAAGTGAATGGTCATCGTTTGAAGCACTACTTTGGAGGGGTCGTACCACAATTGGTAGTCCCGGATCTTCAGACGTTCCCCATGGACCAATAAATTCGGGGACGGGTCAAACATAGCGACCTTAAATAAGCGCTTCGTAGGAGGCACCCCATGCTTATCTGTAGTAGTATTATGTAGTAATGAATAAGTGTTTTGTGTTGTGATGAGGCCCGCCTCTTCCATTACCCGTGTTTTGTGTTTTGTGTTGTATGTCTAGGACTTCCCGGATTGTGAAGACTCTCATTCTCGCGGTTTTTCCCTTCACTCACAAGAGTTTCACATCCTCAGCTTTATTTTGGGAATCTGATATCCTAATCTAATCGACTAACGTTTTATCTTTTGGCACACTTAATAAACGGTCTTAGATTTACGTAGGTACCCCTTTTAAAACATCGAGGACGATGTTTAGTTCTAGTATGGGGGGATCTTCGATTTAATTGTTGCCTGCAGCCGTTGTTGTCACGTAATCCCATTTTTACCACCAAAATTTTTGCAAAAATACCAAAAAAATGAAAAAATTAAAAAAAATAAGTGTTTTGTCACAGTTTTGACTTTCCCAATGGGTAGAATGAGAATAAATTTTGACTCGATCGGGCGTGTTGAGCCCTAGCTTTGTCCCTTAACCATTTAATAAACGAAAGTTTATTAGGCTAAGCATTCGCGGATCCTTTTATTAGGGATTTTAAATTTGCGAAGAACGAAAAATGATAGTGTTATTTACAAGTAGGATGCTAAACAAGGATTATTTGGAAATCTTAAAAGCTTATAAGTGTAACTTGTCGCTTTTTCTCCCAGAAGCTCTTAACCTGACTAATAAACGTGCTTAATTTTGCTTTAACTTTAAACCGACATTTTCTAAAAAGAAGCTCTTTCGGAAACGAAAATATTCATCTTAGTTCAGCTTTATACTTGAGTTTCTAAAACGAAATTTTCTCTATTACGGAAAATATGTTGCAAAAAAATAATAAAAAATGAAAAAAAAATGATGAAAAAAATAAATAATATAAACTGTGGGCTGATAAAGGTTTACTGCATCTTGCCGGCTCACAACCGATGTTGCAGTCTTCAAAACAAGGCCCATAGTGAGATAATAAATCTGTAGGTGTTATCAATAAGAAACCGTCGTCAGACTAAGTCACTACATCTTGTCGGAGGCGTGGCCGATGTTGTAGTCATGTAAATGATGACGGTAGTATAGTATATAGCAATAAATGACTAATAAGGATAATTTAATGGTTAAGATTTCTTTTCTGAACTCAAGTATAATTTTGAACTAAGAATAACTTGCTTTAAGACTTCAAAAGTTGTTGGTTGCCGTCGGTAGATTATTTCGATTAAGTATTCTCCGTGGGGTGTCAAAAACCTGGGCACTTAGCTGATGAGGCTGGGACGTTCCGAGAAGAAAGGTCGCTACATGGAATAATCGCACCAATGAGATCATTAAATTTTTGATGTTTGCGTGCTTTGAGTAGTATTGTTTATTTAGCGGTAAATCTAAGAAATTCGGCCTAAAAGGGTGGAGTATCCCGCTATTACATTGCGAACATTCTCCTGTGGGGTCTCAACCTGATAACCTAAGTCGAACTCGGCTGGGATCTATCGAGAATATGCTGGTTGGTGGGTGGTCTAGTCTTTTTCCCAGATTTCTTCAAAAATATCGTTATGCACATAAACTATACTACTTTCTAAAACTGTCGATCTAAATTTAACTTAAAATTAAGCACAATCACTCTAATTGAATAATTGTTGGGAGCAAAAAGTTGACAAGTCATAGTTATAAGTAGTGTTAGCATCTTTACTTGTACTTAACGGTGATTTCATTTTTACGCTTAGCTTGGGACTAGTAAAAAATTGAGGACGATGAATTTATCCGTTAGGACATCCGTAGATTATTCTATGGGCGCTTCTCATTTTATGATCCCAGTGTTGATAAAATAAAGGAAGTCAAACAGGTAGTTAAGAAAAGAAAAAGAAAAATCCAAAAATATTAGGGATAGTTAGTGTACATAAAAAAAAAGGTGAAAACGGGACTTGTCGAAGCTATTGATTCTTTAGTTTCCCTTGGCGAACACTTAGCTACTTTTTGAGGTTATTAGTCGAGGGGGATTAAGATTCTTAGTTTTCGTAAATGTTTACTTCATAACATTGCGTGAGGACACGGCAATACCTTAGTATGGGGGATTTAATATGTGCTTAATTACACATATTTTATACACATCCCTTTTAACCATTAAAAACGAGACGAAATGAACCAAAAACAAGACAAAAACTGCCAAATATAAATGATTGTTATTGCATTGTATTATGCAGGGAACGATATTTCAGAAAAGGAACGAAATAACAAAGCCAAAAACGTCAAAACTGGGCACGAAATGGAAGAGTGTAAAAGACGAAGCCAAACGCAGCCAAAAGTCAATCAACATCAAAAAAGTCAACATTCAAGTCAAGTCAACCCCGACAAAGTCAAAGTCAGAGGAAGTCCAAAATCAGAAGAAATATAACTTTAGTGGGCCAAACTTTCCCATTCCCAAATTATTTGCAATAAGTATAAAGAAGGGGACTTATCCTGACATTATTGGAAAATGCAACTAAAGGGGCTTAATCTGCCAATGTCTCATACTTGTATTAACACAAGGACTGACTTTGCAAAAGAGTCATATGAGTTGAGGGGGTGTGGTTCTGGCAAAACTATTCAGCCAACTGCTAAACTATCACACGCTAAAAACGTCACACCTGGGACAAAATTGACAATAAAGATATCATGGTTGAGGGACCTAAATTGCCAAGTCTACAAAGTTTTACCCTCTCACCCCCAACCCAGATACAACCCTTTTCCCTCCAAAAGCTCAAAGCCCCATTTTCACTCACGGGTTTCTTTCCCACCTTTTACCCTGAACCTTCATCAAAACCCTAGATAAAACATTCCCCTCACCTCCACTAAACCCCTAAACCACTTTACATGCTGGCATCCTAATTTTCAATAATCAATAAATTTCAATGATGGAGATGACTTGGAAAAAGATTAAGGGCTGGGATTTGGTCTAAGAATGCTCTCACACAACAAACACATTGTGGTTTTTGTCTCACAAAAGAAACACAACCTGGAAGACCAAGGATGAAGAAACTAGTATAAATAGGACCCTTTTGTAAGCCAAAAAGGCATTCTAGCTTATTGTAGTTTAATTGTAATTTAAATTAAGTCATTTTAGTCTTTTAAAAGCTTATTGCAACTGTTCTTTCAGCTTTGTATTGTTTTTAAATTAAATTAAGCAATGAGGTTTTTTTTTTTTATATGTTTAAATCCAATTGTTAAATTCGCAAGTCTCCAAGTTATTAACCAGTGCTTAATTGTGTTTTAAAAGCTTTCAATATAGCTTAATGATAAGCTGTTTTCACTAAGTAACTTAAAAAGGTTAAGTAGTTAAGGAGAAATCAAAAAAAAATTCACCCAAAAATACCACAGCTCACTTTTTTGGATGATAAGCAAACAAAGGATGTGCTTATGGACATTACTAGTAAAGGGAGCATGTCATTGACAAGCTAAGAGCTGTAGAACAGCTTGTATAAGCTTAAGCAGCCCTGTTTAAGCAAGGGTGTTGTAAGTCTCACTTCTTTTCTTTTTCCCTCGATTTTCTACTTACTGTAGAACTGTCTTTATTAAGAGCTTATTTGTTACTTATTATTTGTTTATTTATGCTCTCTAGTCACCGCATCAGCCACTATTCTGTGAGAAGTGACTAATTTCTTTTGCTTATCTGGCTTAGATTTCAGTTCAAAAATGATTGTGCAACTTTCCTATTAGTACTTATAGGGTGCATGTGTAGTTAATACTAGTTAAATTAATTTACTTATTTAAGTGCTTATCATGATATGAAATCTTCTCATAAGTACTATTAAGTTGTCTTTATTATAATCTGTTTTTAACAAATTAGTATCAGAAATCAACTTGAATAAAAATGACATTTGAAAACTTTAAAAGGTCTTTAGAACAAAGCAGTACTAGCTCCAAGTTAGAACCGGCTAGTTCTCTTTTGGGATTTAAAAGCTAGCGGTAACTAACATCAAAGCTGCGGTACTAACTCAAGTTAGTACGTATTTTAATAACTGTTAGAAACTTGTTTTTCCATTTTTTTGCTTATTAGCTTATTAACTTCTTCTTTTTAAGATTTGCTTACCTTTTTAGAATAAGATTAAGCCGCATTTTCGTTTACTGTCTTTTAGTGGCGCTTAGTTCATATGCTTATTTTAAGGTCTAAAAGTCTTATTTTCATTAAAATCCAAAAAATATAGTAGTAGTCATTTGTGCTTATTGTGCTTATTTCAGTGGCTTATTTAAAAAAGTGAATAGGTGAGCTTAATAAGGACTCATTAAGCCCACTTTTCAGTTTGGCTTATTGGTGATTTTAGCTTATTTTTATTTTGGCTTATTTAGGAAAATTTGGGAGTTTACCACTTTTGATGCAAATTAAAGTAAGTTAAGTTATGTTTGGTTGAAAAAAAATCTTTTTTGGAATCAGATTAAGGCAACATATAAGCTTTTCCAAAACATCTCTCCTTTTTGAATTTGAGCTTATTTTGAGTTTGTAGTGTCCAAAATACCAAAAACCAAAACAAAGGCCCACTTTCTGCAATCAGCCGGGAATAAGCCATTTTTTGGCTTATTGAGTGCTTATTTTTATAAGGTGCCTTTGTTAAAGTTGCTTAAAAACATGTCATGAACAACTTTCGTGTTTTGCGTTTTGGCTAAAAAACTAACATTTTAAAATCAGCCTTTTAGGGACTGTTGACTAAATCGGGAATGGGGTTCATGTTAGGAAAAAAAAAATTTGTCTTTTGTCACAATAGTCCCTGTCGTTAGTTCATTGTTAGTCCTTGTTAGTATTTAAGTTTAAATATTAAGTTAAGGTTTATTTTAGATTAGTATAATTAAGCTTCAACCATTTGATAAAATTTGGGGCTTTTAATTTGGTAAATTTCTGCACTTTTTCTCCACCTAGTGTAATTTTTATAAAAATTTTAAGGTAATATTTTTACTCTAGGGATTATTTTTAATAGTTTATTATCATTTAGAACTTAAAAAATAACCTAAAAATAAAATATTAACCAGAAAAATATAAATCTTTTTTCTAAAATTTTCTTTTTTCATATATTTTGTAGGAAAAATATATAAGTTTCTGTAGGATTATTTTTTCAAAAATTCACTTTTTAAAGAACGGGATTCGTTCCCGTTCTTGTCTTGACTCGTTTTTGGGTCAAACGACCTCCGTTTTTAGTCTAGTTTTTTTAAACTTCGTTATTTGTCATTTGATCTATTTTAGCATTTAAATTTGTTTTAAGGTTTAATTGTGCAAAATTTAGATTTTTAGCCCTCGTTTTTCGAGCCCGTTTAAGGATTTTAAGTTATATAAGCTTTCGTTTTTAAAGTTTATTAATCGTTTTTGCATATTTAACTTTTAGAAATAGAAAAACCAATCATACCTTTTTTCATATTCAAACATCAGTCAACAATCCTCAATGTCGATTTTCCATTGTTAAACCTCGTTGAGAACAAAACGACCCGGGAATCAACTTCCGGCTTACATAAATATTTTAAATTTAGTGAACTTTTGACCATGTCTTGTGTAAAGATTAATTGGGGTTAAGATTGTTTAAGCTTAAATTATATTATATTTAATAATATAATATAAATATAATAAAATACCATAATATATATATATTATGACGAATCAAATATCTAACATGGTAAAAAATCTTTTCCTATAAATAATCTCGTATAACTATCCGGAGAAGGAGGAGAAAATATTCACTTTTGCAAGTTTGAATAAACGTAAGGGAGCAAAGACTTGGCCGCCGAATCACTTATCAGGTTAGAGAAAGCCGCAAATTAAAAGTGTTATCTGAGATGAGAAATTGCTCTGATGAATTCCAAGACAAATCATTTAATTGTTGCAAAAACAAGTCCAAGTTTATATGACTATGAGCCATTATAATTTAGATTTTGTTAATTATATTGTGGAAACGTTGTTCCACCAAATTGGACCTTCGAAAAAAGAAAGAGGTTTTTTTCACAAGTCAATGATTAATTCTGGGAAGAACCTTATGCATTTAAACTATGCGCGAATAATATAATGAGAAGATGTGTGTTAGGAAGTGAAACCCTTGAAATTCTGGTACATTGTCATTCGGGACCTACTGGCAAACATCATAGTGCTCGAGTTACTGCAAGGAAGGTTTACGAGTCCGGATTCTATTGGCCTAGTGTCTTTAAGGATGCTAATGAGTACGTAAGACGATGTGATGTGTGTCAAAGATCGGGAAACATATCTTCAAGGAACAAAATGCCTCAAAATAATACATTCAGGATGAGAAGTCTTAATGATTGGGGATTAGATTTTGATGGTACCCATTTCCTGAATCTAGAGGTAATAAATACATAAGACGTAGCTGTGATTATGTTCATAAAATGTCCAAAAGTCCCAATCAATAACCAAACGAATGATAGCGCGCGTAGTGTTAAGATATTAAAGTTTATTTTCTAGGTTTGAAAACTCATAAAGCTTTGATGATATAAAGGGAGCACATTTTGTAATTCCCAAGATAAAAAGCTCTGAAAAAGCTTTACAAAGATATGGTGTGACTCACAAATTATCCACGGCATATCACCCTCAATCTAATGGACAAACTGAAGTTACTAATAGGGCTATTAAGCGCATCCTAGAGAGATCAGTGGGGTACAATCCTAAAGATTGGTCGGAAAAACTTAACGATGCATTATGGGCATTTAGGACGGCCTACAAAACACCGACAGGGTGTACACCTTTTAGATTAGTTTATGGGAAAGCATGCCATTTACCCGTAGAGATCGAGCATAAGGCACATTGGGCATTAAAACAATGTAATATGGATTTAACGCTTGCTAGCGAAAGTCGTCTTATGCAGCTTAATGAGTTAGCCGAATTGAGAGATGGTGCTTATGAGAATACTAGAATTTACAAAGAACGGACCAAGAAATGGCATGATTCTAGACTTCGTGGTGATAAAGATTTTAAGGTAGGCGACAAGGTGCTACTTTATAATTCTCGTTTGAAGATGTACCCTGGAAAACTTAAATCGAAATGGAGCGGTCCAAACATTGTTAAAACGGTGTATCCACATGGGGCTATAGAAATCACTGACAGGGACGGGGTTAGCTTCAAGGTCAATGGACAACGATTGAAGAAATATTACGGAGGTAACATTGACAAAGAGGATGATGAAGTTATCGAGTTCGAGAATGGTGTAACGTGAGGCTGAAGGGAGTCTAACTTAAAGACTCTCACAAAAACAAAAGTGCTTGCCGGGAGACAACCCGGAATGTAATTTTCAATTTTGTATCGAGTCTGTCTTCCCAGACTGTCTATACGGCGTATCCAAACCCCATGGATACGGCGTATTGACTATCTGGACGTTATCAGTCTTTACTTTTTATGCACTTTAAAAACATTATTGTCAGTTATGGCAATACGGCGTATTCATTCACATGATACGGCGTATTCACCAGACCAGACTGACTCGTATTTAGTTTGTTTAGTATAGTTTAAATTAACCATAGGTACCAAGATAGGAATGCACGTTTTTCCTATTTTACACAGGACCCCGTGAAAGAAATATCGACGGATACGGGTGGAGAAATTACAAATTTGGAGATCTTGAAACTTTAAGGCATCTGTTCAACATGAATTCTTGCTCAATAACTCAACATGGATAATCTACCGAGCAAATATCAGGGGAGTTTCTCATTCTAATTCTTTTTAATTCTCGTATTTAATGTTTTATCTATACAACAAGGACGTTGTATAATTCAAGTGGAGGGATGTATTAGAATGTTTACTTGTCCTATTTTTCACACTAAAATGCTTAAATTATGCTCAAATTTAAAAAAATGGGGGGATGGAATAGAAATTTTACATGTCCTATTTTTTCACACTAAAATGCTTAAATATAAGCTCAATTTTAAAAAAATTAAGCATACTTTTGTGAAATTACTTGATACATAACCCACAAACAATAACCCTTGTTAGATATTATGAGGATTTAACCTATCCGTTTCTAAATGTTTACCCAAATTCCACAAAATATGAGTGTGTTGGTGATGTAGTAGACTTTAGAACTTGGCTTGGTATATCTATTCGATACCATGACAGATAATGATATTAAGGATTTAGATGAGTAACATGTTAATACAGATAAATTTCAGGATTACTCTACCAAATCGCCATTACATGTTGCTTATTAACCTAAACTACACTGGTTTATAAACCGCCCCGTATAAACCCTTTGTTTACTCTCATTTTAAGAGTAAGATACCCCTAGAACAACCTGTAGAGCCAATCCTTTAGGAACTATACTAATTATTTGTTTCGTTACACCATTACACCTTAACCTACCCTGTTAGATAAAGTATAATTTATAGTTGCTAGTTGCTTAAAGTGTAAAGTTTGTATTTCCTTTCCTGATTCTTGTGTCCATTTTTATCTTTGTGCGTTGAAAATTTCACATAGCAAATGGGAATGTATAATAGGTATCCAAACCCAAGTGATTTTACTACCATCACAATTATTGGTGAATCCGAAGAACAAAGAACTGTCGAAGAAATTATCCAGAATTATTATGATCGTGAAGATGGTGAAACTACACCGAGATTTGAAGCATAGTTAGCAAAAAATGAGAAAAATTGCAACAAAAAGAGAGAGAAAGAAAGTTTGAAGATAATCGTTTCGCAAAGAGCATTACCAAAGGAATTACACGAAGGATCGATTATTCGTTGATACGTCTAAAAAATCAACGATGTAGAGTATTGTACAAAGTGGAAGATATCGCCACTTACCTTGTAGAGTATGTAAAGTTTGGGATGATTGGGAAGTTGACCGTTATGGGAACGCCAACTTAGGTTGTTGTTTTTTATCTATGATCAAGACGTTGTAAATAGTCGTGTCTTTATCATGGTAACGATCAGGAAAAAGTGTCTAGCAACTTTATCAATAGTCTTTAATCTATTTGTTTCTTGATTTTATTTAACAACAATTTACTTCCCTCTCACCTAATGATTAGCCGCTGGTTTTACGCGAATGAGGATGTGATCGAGCGTACATGTCTATTCCGTCATTACGACCATGTATGCATGTCTCAGCTGCCTTGTTGGTTTATTTACTATGGTGAAAATAGAAGTTCCAACCCAATATCATTCTTCATCCTAACCAGTATGGTTAAATTCGAATGTGGGATGTGATCGAACACACATGTCTTATTCCTCGTTACGGTCATGTTCAAGTGTGCTTTAAGCTGCCTATTGGAGAAGTACTATCTGGTGAAAAGATTGTAGAATGATCAAACCGTAAATCAATTTCCGATACAAAACCATATTACCTTTATAAACTTGTTACTCCTTGACCCCTCAACCAGCTTTAGTGGTTGGAGATGTATAATCTTGCCAGCTTAATGATAGAATATACTCGTCACGGACCAAGCACTTGAGCTAATTAGTTACATGTTACCACAATAGATTATTTGAGTGATTTGAGGGTTTCATCTTCCAATTTCGTTAGGTTTATGGTTGTGTACTGTAATAGATCAAATAACTGCTTAACATAAAATATACCTTAGGGATGTAGTTTTTATCAACTTCTAAAGGCTACATGAGGACAAGAGGATTCAAGGAGGGATTATGATTACATTAAATAACGTCACTCTTTATAAGCATCAATTATCCCATGTATATTACCTATTTGTATGATAAATTGCAAAGAATTATTACTTAATCGTTTGTATTTGAGAATTGCAGTAATTATGGAGTACTTGGTGAAGTTATGCTAAAAGGCACGCATTTTGGAGCATAAATGAAGAGTTCGAGAAAGTCTACTGATCTGATAGCAAATACACCGTATTATTCTAGACCTATACGGCGTATCCAAGACTTAGACGAATCAAAAGACCATTGCCTGACTTTGAAGAATACGCCGTATCCACATCAGTATATACGTCCGTATATATTTAAAAAAAATACCCTTTGGTCAAATATCAAGAAAAGCACACTTTCAGCCAATACTCCGTACCCAAGAAGCTTGATACGCCGTACCCAAGATGTACAAAACACCGTACCGGAGTAGCCCAATACGCCGTACCCAAGGACCCCAATACACCATATCAGAGGATCTCAATACGACGTACCCAATAAGTCTGATACGCCGTATCAAGGAGGTCCGATACGCCGTATCCATACCAGCTCAAGAAAATTCTAGAATATTTTATTCTTGGAGCCCACGCCAAGCAACCCCGATATGCCGTATTGAGTTTTTATGTGCTTAATTATGTGTTTTACCTATCATTCAACTGGGTCTAGTCCTACATATTTAATACGCTGCAACTTCGGTGTTGTTTGGGCGTAGGCTAAGAGTCCGGGATAGAAACATATAACGCTTATTCATATTGCTAGAATACTAGGATCACCAATAGAAAGCCCTGTTTCGATCTATGGTTAAGTGGATAGGTAGACTACGCCGGTGACTTAGGACTACATCTAACGTCTTGTTTCCATAGGTAGTTAAGTGGGCGTGGACTACTAGTATATGAATTTTCATTAAGTAGTAAGTTGGTGAAGCCTCCATGAGCTAGGATTCAATATAACCACCAATATAGCTTACTAGATAGATTATAATCAACGGTGTGAGCTTTATGCGGGTTTAGGTTAATTGTGACTGGGTTAACTAGCGACAAACCTCGAGTCTAGGGAGAAGATCCACCTAACTTTGGAATGATATACCACCAACGAATTAATACAATCATTGCACGAATAGACAATCAATGCATATTATTAGATTAAACTGGCTAATAGTTTTCCTTACATTTTACCGCTTCCCAATCTTTTGTTAATCATTTGTGTGCGTTATTTGTCATCATCTTAGGATAATTAGAACTAAACTCATGCCAGTGTCTCAGGCTCAAAACCCCCCTTTGTGTTAGTTTAGGTTTAATTAGATTTAATTAGAATAATTAGGTTAGATTCTTACTAAACCTAGATAAATAAAATACCAGTAGAATTAAGAATTAACTTTCACTCTTAGTGTTCGACTCCCTACTTACCAATGAAGCTACATCTAATCGGGTACATTGCCTGTTAGTGTTGTTTTTAGGTATAGTCGGCTAAATATAAATATAAAACTTGATAATAAATAATACCTACACTCAACGACACATCACATGTGCATAGAAGACAAGGTTGTACAAATTGGTTAGACAATAAAACAAAATGCATGTGGGAGTGGGATTGTGTGGGGCGGACGTAGGTCAAGGGGGGGAATGATTTTCAAAAACTTAAATGTTGCATGCAAGTATCTATATGTATAGAAATTACAAACGTGGTGACTAAATGCATGCATGCATGGAAATAAATGCAACTTAAGCGGTTTTACGTAAACACGTAAAATTAACGTACGTGACTTATAAAAATATTCACGTAATGATCATAACTCACTAGTTATGTGTAGACTAAACTTAGTCTAAAGCCAGTACACGCGTAACCACGTTTTTCGCAACACGCGGGATAACCTCCCGGTTATGAGTTAATTTAAGAGCGTAACCGTTTAAAATGAAACGTTTTGAGTTAATAGTCAAATATTAACCTGGATAATTGACTGTTGTCACACCAATAAACATTCTATCCCACTCTCCCAAATATATTCCCCAATCTTTATTGTCTAATTCTTTTTTCTTAGACAATAGATCACTTTAATTATCACTTTGATAATATCCCACTTCACTACTCTTACACAAACCTTAAACCACTCTTTCACCACATAAAACCTTCCTAAGCTTAATCTCACATTCTCTTACACACGTACTTTCTTGTCCCCCACATTCCAACATAGGCTTATATGTATCTAATCAACTCATTCTTAACTCACTCACTTACACACTCACACATACATACATACATACACATACACACACTCATATTTGAATTTGAATTTAAAATATTTCTTTCACACACTTTCTAAACTTCCCAAACACACTTTGCCAACTCACATCCTTTCTTAACATTCAAAATTTTCAAATTAATAAACCCTTCCTTACATATCACCTTCTTCACCATTAGCCTCTTATGTGTCAAATCACATTCACATCACATCCTTATCATTGCCAACTCACACATAACTCACTCTTCTCACACAACATAATTTGAATTTAAATTTCAAATTTCCCCCCTCACAACATCCACACTTCCTCACCAAGTTTGACATATTCTATCGGCATACTCTTTCTTCCTTAACCCATGCCAACTCATCAACCTAACCATGGTTAGTTCCTAACACATCCACTCACACACACAACCCTCTCACAACATTTAAATTTGAATTTCAAATGTCTTCTCTTTCATACAATGACAACTCACCCTTTACACTTTAATTTAAATTTCGAATTTCAAATCATGAGAGGCAAACTTTTATCCTAAAACTTGGAGATAACTCAAAGATAAACCCTTTGTCCAATGGTTCTTCTTTTTCTTTTTGAAACTGGACAGACACCCCTAAAACTTCTTTTATACACTTCACAAACATTTTTATCAAATGGTTATTTGTGTTGGTTGACTTTATAAGACTTTAAGTATTAGAATGATAGAAAGGTCAAAGCGTGAAGTACACTTGGGGGTTTAGCAAGAATGGGTATTTAAATTGCTAAAACCCGAGATATAGGTCTGATGCGCTGGGCGCGCGCTGACCCTTGACCAGCGCATCACCCACGAATTGGTTTTTCCAATTCTTGGGTTTTAGCCTACAAATACCCTTCATTGACTCTTGTATTCATCACCTCTTGTCATTTATTCTTTATCTCTATATTCTTCTCTCTAATTGTCTCAGTCTAACACCACTTGTGTTCTAATCTTCTCTTTTATCCTTTATTGAAAGAACACATCATTCCGCAAGAGAGACACACAAGTACTTAATCCACACTTGTGTGTTTGTATCGAGGGTCTTCTTATTTTTTGTTAGCCTCGTTTTTAGTAAGGTGATGGTCATTATTTGTTCCTGAGCCTTGTATAGGAAAATATAGTTTACGAGAATTTCTTAAGGTAATTGGGCCTAAGTTACGGGCTTAAAGCCCGCTAGTTGTTATGTTTCGGCCCAATAGAAAGCTCATAAGGGTCGGACCCCTTTTGTAGTATAAATACCACCCTCCTAGCATGTTAGGAGGGTGTTGGTTCTCATTTCTCTCTAGTGAATCATCCATCTTTATCTCCATCTCTTCCCTTCTCTTTCTCTTATTTCTTTCTCACTCTCAACCTCTTTCTCTCTCTAGTTTTTCATTATTTTTAGATCATGTGGTGTGTTTGGTAAAGTGTTACAAGTGGTATCAAGAGCCTAGGAATGATTTAGTGTAGTTGTGTGCGTTTTATCTTGTTACAAATTCAAGTTTTAGGTGTTTTGGGCATATATACATGAAAAATAAAACCATATTTTTTTGGTTAAAACCCTTAAAGTTTTGATTTTTATGATAGATATAGCCTAGGGATACGTTGTTTTGAAAAAAAATCTAGAAAAAACGTTCAAAAGTGTGTTTTTAGGTGATTTTCGGGTTTTGGTTCGTGCTATTCTTGACCGCGAAATATACCCGCGAAATAAAAGAGCGAAATAAAGTGGCAGCGAAATATCATTACTCGTTTAGGCGAAATACCATGTTTTTGTTTAGGCGAAATACAGGTTTAGGCGAAATACCAGGTTTTTGTTTAGGCGAAATACAGGTTTAAGCAAAATAACAAGTTTAATTTCCGCGAAATACTAGGTTTTTGTTTAAGCGAAATCAGGTTTCAACGAAATAAGGTTTCTGCGAAATAACTTCAATTTTTTCTAGCAGAATACCTTGAATTTGAATCCAGCGAAATATCTTCAAAATTTTCAGCGGAATACCTTAAGTTCAAATCCAGCGAAATAACATAGAATCCCGCAAAATACATACATTTTTAAGAGTTTAGTAAAATCCCGTGAAATAACCATTTATTTTGCGGTTTAAGCTTCTGAACTTGGTTTTGTTTTTCTTCTTTGGGATTTAAGATCTTTCATTGTACTTCACGGATTTTAACTACAACAAGAACAACTCCTAATCACTTACAACAATAACACAATTACACAACTTTCACAAATCATTAAAATGTTCCTAAAATATCATTTCACATCACTTTTGCAATGTCGACTCAACAAGACATTTATGCTGCTGGTTTTGAAAACCATCCACCCATGCTCAATAAAGACAACTACGTTCCATGGTCTTCCCGTCTTCTTCGTTATGTAAAGAGTAAACCAAATAGAAAATTACTTGTGAATTCAATCAAGAATGGTCTGTATGTAAGACGAATGATCCATGAACCCGGTGATCCAAACAGTATACCTCCTGTAGCTGAGTCTACTCATGAGCAGACAAATGATAAACTCACCGAGAAAGATGCAAAGTAAATGGAAGCTGATGATCAGACAATTCAGACTATTCTTATGGGTCTTCCATAAGACATCTATGATGCTGTAGATAGTTGTGACACTACTCAGTAAATTTGGTTACGAGTTCAGCAATTGATTAAAGGTTCTGATATTGGTCTTCATGAGAACGAGGCAAAATTGTTCAATGAATGGGAAAACTTCAAGTCTACAGAAGGAGAATTGATTGAATCTTACTATCATCATTTCGCAAAGCTCATGAATGATTTCAAATGAAACAACATTGCCAGCAACCTCAAGTTCCTTAACAACCTCCAACCGGAATGGAGAAGACATGTTACCATTGTTCACCAAATAAGGGACTTGCATGAAGTGTATTACACTCAGTTGTATGATTTCTTGAAA
Source organism: Tanacetum coccineum (assembly GCA_026074375.1). Taxonomy (NCBI): domain Eukaryota; kingdom Viridiplantae; phylum Streptophyta; class Magnoliopsida; order Asterales; family Asteraceae; genus Tanacetum; species Tanacetum coccineum. The sequence goes on along the minus strand of BQNB010065148.1, from coordinate 686 downwards.
TTCAATCAAATGAAGGTTAATGAAATCAGGGCAGAACGAATTGTAAAAGCTCATGATTCTTTGGCACTAATGGCAAATACTCATAATTCTTATAACTATCCAGTGCTTCACCCAGATCAACCATCTCCACTTACCTACATACAACAACCATAAACCAACAACAACTATATCCCATAACCTTCAGTCAACACGAACTACATGCAACAACCAATGCCAAATCCTGAAGACATCTCAGATCCCACAACTGAAATGAACATGGCACTTGTACTTATGGCTAAGGCATTCAAATTCAACTATTCAACACCAACCAACAACAACCAGATAATTTCATCTAACCCTCATAATAGGCAGATTGTACAGCCGGGTATGAATATGGGGCAAGATAGGTAATGCAGATGGTTGGAGGTAATGATGGAAATCAGTTTAGACAGTATGTTGTGTAGATTGCATGGAATTAGAATGGGTATAATGCATTACAGAATATCAGGAATTGGGTTGGACAGAATGCAGTTTAGAATCCAAGTATCTAGAATGTTGGGAATCAAAATGGGCTTATTGTTATTCCAAGGATTGTTAATCAGAATGGGAATGGTAATGTTATAGCAGCACGAGATGAGGGTAATTGTAATGGGAATAATGGTAATCAGATAAGGTGTTACAACTATAGAGGATTGGGTCATTATGCT